>CM035190.1:11564193-11605098 GCA_020233015.1 Callinectes sapidus
TGGGAGAGAGAGAGAGAGAGAGAGAGAGAGAGAGAGAGAGCTATCCCCATCAGATTTAACCTCATATCAACTATTTACTAACATCACAGACAATTATCATGAAGGTTCACCTGGAAATATGTCAAGAAGCAGTCCAAGCGTCGTTTGCTTGAGCCGGAGCTGAAAAACTGGCCACATGTTTCCAGTAGCGTGCATACCAGTCGGATGCGAAAGAGGTGTTCAGGCGGATCGTACTCGGAAGCCAGCGATGTGTCAAATGTCACACCAAAGGAGATGAAGGAGTACAACATCTGAAAAAACACAAAACAGAGAAATAAACAAACAGACTACATTATTACATTACTTTGCAGAGCTTCGTAAAAAAAATTTCATACCATTGATTTCCTTAAAGAACTTCCATGAAAACTATTAAACAACTTCAAAATATGCTGCAACAAGAAAAGAAAAAAATGTGGTTTTGGTAATAGTGGTAGTGGTAAAGACTACAAAAAGCAACAAAATAATGCAGATGTTACAAATACAATGTACCTTGAAGATGATGGTGCTCTCAATGACACGGTAGTTGTACAGTTCACCCAGGTACTTGACTGAAGCTACCTGTCGCTGGTTGAACTTTGGGTGATTGATCTCCAAGCCAATTCGGATGTCCTCCAAAACTCCATCCACTACAGCTGGTCCAACCCAGTCCTGCCCAAGACACCATAATGGAGCTTTGTGTAAGAAGTATTCAACACTCGCGTGACAAACATCTTAACTATTATGACTCAACAAGCCAGTTATAACATTTCAGAACTTGCTGCAATAAGAATAAATGTGAGACCTGCTTGATCAAATTCTATTCTTTTCTCTTCCTTCCTTTTCCTTGGAAAAGTTTATACAAATAAGTTGTTGGATTGAACTATCTTGCTTATCAAATATTTCTGAATACAACAAAATATTCCTGGTTATTTTGTGATTTCTTAGTGTGCAGTATAGGTATGTAGCCAGTGAACAACGTAAGTTACACACACAATATCTTGAGATACTGGAGACTTTTTCTAATTTTCTAAAGCCACAAAATACTGGGGCCACTTTAGTAATGAAAATATCAATATAATAAAGTTTTCTCTGCATCAGTTTTCCTTTATTAGTCTCTACAAAGCTCTGGCATCTATAAAATTGGCAGTCCACCCCTACAGATCATACTAACATGATGAGAGATGAGGCCAGCCACCAGGTTTGCAATGCAACGAATGTTGTAGTACTTTGCATTCCACACAGCTGTCAAACACTTGATGATGTACCTGGATGTGGCTTGATCTTCCCAGTGCATTTTGCGCATCTGAAATGAAGAGTTTTCTTTACGAAGATTTGATGAATACATACTCCTGTCACACACACACACACAAAAAAAAAAAAAAAAAAAAAAAAAAAAAAGGAGCTGCACCATATAAAAATTACATTAGGCTTTTGTTCTTAGATAGAGAGAATGTGAAAGATCCTACAGCATTGAAAACCCTCATTAGACAAACATGAACAACATATACTAACACAGACCAAGTATTTGACATCAGAGAAGTAAAGGTCAGCTCTCAAACACTTACCTGCCGTAGAATCTTTTCAGTGTTGGTCTTTGAGAGATCGTTGTATAAGAGCTTGCGAATGTATTGATGCATTGGTGGGCGTTCCTTTTTTGCTGTATCTGGACCAGTATCAGGAGGGTTGACATAAAAATAGGCATTTTCTATCATGGTGTTATATCTGCAACAAGAATAAAAATTGTCAGGTCATTCAATTCTTTAAAAATCACTGGAATTACAACTACATGATGGTGGATTTAGGTCTGCAAACATAATTTAACCCTTTAACAGGAAAACAGAAAGTACATTTAAATATTCAAAGAAAAAAAAGAAAGACCATTATGAGGAAAGCAGTCAAGAGGTGAATAATTACCTTGGATCGAAGGCCTTAACAGTCTTTTTTCGCATCATCTGCTCTAAGTAAATTTTTGTGCGATGGTGAGAATCTGCATTTCTGTAGCATAAAATAAAACATCAAGATCATTACACATAAACATCTGTTAGCTTTGATATTAAGGTCTATTTTTCTTGTGCTTTTTAATGCTAGCTTTACAGAGAAACCAAATCTTCGTTGACAAAAAAATTACTCTTGAAACCATGACATGAAATAATCCTAATGAAAATTCATTATGTGTCGGTAATAGAAACATCTCACAAGTACAATGATCTGATGGCATGGAAATCAATCATTAGATCAGTGAAAATTGCCAGTTGGGCATGATTTACACTATTTGGAACAGTCATAGTCCACTGTTGCTTGGCTTATGGTTCATTCAAAAGATATTTTAACTGGTGTGCAAGTGCACACCTAAGATTTGACCAACATGGTGTACATCCCAACAGAAGAGAACTTCCTCAAATATTCCATAATCTGCTCTAAACTACCCATTCATCATCAATAACAGGAGAAAAATATGGAATTCTTTTTTCACTTTTCCTGTCTACAAGATTGGATGAACCCACAAAGTCTTTTCCAACTTTTCTCCTTTCTTTTCATCCAGTGCCACAGCAACCACTACCAACATGGACTGCAGAAAGTAAGACATCTTCCATCTCTTTTCAAGACATTTTCCCTATCTTTCTGCTAATTCTCTCCATCCTATAAGGGGAGTGGCAAATTAGTGGGCTCTTTTTGTTCATTTTTATTGTCCTTGGCCACCTTCCCCTTCTTACATCATAAAAAAACTCTAATAAGGAAAAGTATATGACACAACAATGAGCAAACCAAGAGGGAACCCGACATGTGACCACACCACAGTCAGAACAAGAACAGACCATGACCTTTCCTATAAAATGCATCATGCTTTATTCATAGCAACAGCTGATTAACTACTAGATAACATATACTTTATTTCAACACATTACTGTCCATAAAAGTGACAAACCTGTATAAGAAACGCCCACAAGTTTCCAGGAGGTTGCAAGCCATCTCAATGTGGTGGTGGTTGAAGTCTTGCAGTAACATCCTCAAGCAGGTCAGAGCCTCACTACGAGGATATATACGGAACTTCACTAATTCTCCAATGAAGCGAACCACTTTAATCTTTGACTCTATGTTGATCTGATCCTGTAAAGCAAGAACATCATTGAATTGCACAAGATCCATATCACTATAAAATCAGCTTAAACTTTTTTTCTAGTTTTAGAATAATAAAGATATAAGTAAAAAAATTACACTACTAATTGAATTAAACTAAAAATATATACATACATGCATTTGCATATGATTCTGCAACTATGGTTAGTGAAAAAGGAATTACTTCTTATGACTGTCTTATAACCCCACCTTCACTATTGTTCATAATTTTGTGATGGAGAGCAGTGACATTGTATCTACTTGATATCTTTATTTACCTAAAAAAAATTCAGTGCACCCATGTAATTCTTCATGGCAAAATTTTCATCCCCCTTCACTTTCCTGTCATACCTGAAAACAGTGTTACAACAGCAATACACCATAATAAGAATTTTTCACCTTGGAACTTCAACATTATCTAATCCCATAAAACTATGACAAAATTGCAAAAAAGATGCTGTTAACTCCACTAACTTTTCACGATGTATAATACTACTTTAGTAAAACCAACCTAAAGAAGAATTTCTAAAGCATCTAGATGAACAAATCTTTCTAAGAAGCTTACCTTTTTCCGCACTTGATATTTGAAGTCCTGCTTGAGCATGTTGACCAAATCTGTGGCCAGGTCTGGCATGAGAGGCTGCAAGGTAGCTACCAGTCGAGAATAGAAAGGAAGTAAGTCCAATCGTGTCCTTGGTACAAGAAACAGGGCTCTGTAAAAATTAGACTTAGATATGAAAGATGCAATAACTTTTCTTTGAAATGTTCCAATACTAAACAGAATTTTCCTTTATAATACATTGATCTCTCAATAAACTAAAGTAATTGAGGGAGATGAGCACAGTACAGTGCAACCACATGCTTTGGGGGCTGAAGGGTCTCCAAGCATGGGGGTTCAAATCCTGGCCACAGTCCAAGGATTGAAAGGGCTTCCACTTGGGGTAACAGTTCCCAAAGAGGTGGGTTTTCAGACAGGAGGTCTCCTGTAGTCCATAAATTCCCGTAAAAACCCCAAATATATGAATAAATTTTCTAAAAAGAAAGTTGATGTCAACTGTTTTCTTTTACAGTAAAGAAAACCTGAAACATGGAGAAGTGAAGAAATTATTTCTGCAGCCTTCCTAAAAGGCAGCAATGTGATGGAGATGGTGATATCAACAAATATCAAGTATGCTATAAACTTTCTTATGGATTTACAGCTCACCTCACTAGTTTTTTCCGGCTGGGCTTAGTGTTAAGTCTGAGACAAAACTCCATGGCTGCACTGTCTATCAGGTCCCGATTGATACAGTTAGGAAGAGCACTGATGAAAGCGTCCAGGAGCACTTTATTGGAAGCTTGGCCACCTGCACCTCCACTACCTCCACTTTCTTCTTGCTCCTCCTCAGCTGGCAGATCAGGAGGCAGAACCTCTTCCTAACTGTATCAATCGGGACCTGATAGACAGTGCAGCCATGGAGTTTTGTCTCAGACTTAACACTAAGCCCAGCCGGAAAAAACTAGTGAGGTGAGCTGTAAATCCATAAGAAAGTTTATAGCATACTTGATATTTGTTGATATCACCATCTCCATCACATTGCTGCCTTTTAGGAAGGCTGCAGAAATAATTTCTTCACTTCTCCATGTTTCAGGTTTTCTTTACTGTAAAAGAAAACAGTTGACATCAACTTTCTTTTTAGAAAATTTATTCATATATTTGGGGTTTTTACGGGAATTTATGGACTACAGGAGACCTCCTGTCTGAAAACCCACCTCTTTGGGAACTGTTACCCCAAGTGGAAGCCCTTTCAATCCTTGGACTGTGGCCAGGACTTGAACCCCCATGCTTGGAGACCCTTCAGCCCCCAAAGCATGTGGTTGCACTGTACTGTGCTCATCTCCCTCAATTACTTTAGTTTATTGAGAGATCAATGTATTATAAAGGAAAATTCTGTTTAGTATTGGAACATTTCAAAGAAAAGTTATTGCATCTTTCATATCTAAGTCTAATTTTTACAGAGCCCTGTTTCTTGTACCAAGGACACGATTGGACTTACTTCCTTTCTATTCTCGACTGGTAGCTACCTTGCAGCCTCTCATGCCAGACCTGGCCACAGATTTGGTCAACATGCTCAAGCAGGACTTCAAATATCAAGTGCGGAAAAAGGTAAGCTTCTTAGAAAGATTTGTTCATCTAGATGCTTTAGAAATTCTTCTTTAGGTTGGTTTTACTAAAGTAGTATTATACATCGTGAAAAGTTAGTGGAGTTAACAGCATCTTTTTTGCAATTTTGTCATAGTTTTATGGGATTAGATAATGTTGAAGTTCCAAGGTGAAAAATTCTTATTATGGTGTATTGCTGTTGTAACACTGTTTTCAGGTATGACAGGAAAGTGAAGGGGGATGAAAATTTTGCCATGAAGAATTACATGGGTGCACTGAATTTTTTTTAGGTAAATAAAGATATCAAGTAGATACAATGTCACTGCTCTCCATCACAAAATTATGAACAATAGTGAAGGTGGGGTTATAAGACAGTCATAAGAAGTAATTCCTTTTTCACTAACCATAGTTGCAGAATCATATGCAAATGCATGTATGTATATATTTTTAGTTTAATTCAATTAGTAGTGTAATTTTTTTACTTATATCTTTATTATTCTAAAACTAGAAAAAAAGTTTAAGCTGATTTTATAGTGATATGGATCTTGTGCAATTCAATGATGTTCTTGCTTTACAGGATCAGATCAACATAGAGTCAAAGATTAAAGTGGTTCGCTTCATTGGAGAATTAGTGAAGTTCCGTATATATCCTCGTAGTGAGGCTCTGACCTGCTTGAGGATGTTACTGCAAGACTTCAACCACCACCACATTGAGATGGCTTGCAACCTCCTGGAAACTTGTGGGCGTTTCTTATACAGGTTTGTCACTTTTATGGACAGTAATGTGTTGAAATAAAGTATATGTTATCTAGTAGTTAATCAGCTGTTGCTATGAATAAAGCATGATGCATTTTATAGGAAAGGTCATGGTCTGTTCTTGTTCTGACTGTGGTGTGGTCACATGTCGGGTTCCCTCTTGGTTTGCTCATTGTTGTGTCATATACTTTTCCTTATTAGAGTTTTTTTATGATGTAAGAAGGGGAAGGTGGCCAAGGACAATAAAAATGAACAAAAAGAGCCCACTAATTTGCCACTCCCCTTATAGGATGGAGAGAATTAGCAGAAAGATAGGGAAAATGTCTTGAAAAGAGATGGAAGATGTCTTACTTTCTGCAGTCCATGTTGGTAGTGGTTGCTGTGGCACTGGATGAAAAGAAAGGAGAAAAGTTGGAAAAGACTTTGTGGGTTCATCCAATCTTGTAGACAGGAAAAGTGAAAAAAGAATTCCATATTTTTCTCCTGTTATTGATGATGAATGGGTAGTTTAGAGCAGATTATGGAATATTTGAGGAAGTTCTCTTCTGTTGGGATGTACACCATGTTGGTCAAATCTTAGGTGTGCACTTGCACACCAGTTAAAATATCTTTTGAATGAACCATAAGCCAAGCAACAGTGGACTATGACTGTTCCAAATAGTGTAAATCATGCCCAACTGGCAATTTTCACTGATCTAATGATTGATTTCCATGCCATCAGATCATTGTACTTGTGAGATGTTTCTATTACCGACACATAATGAATTTTCATTAGGATTATTTCATGTCATGGTTTCAAGAGTAATTTTTTTGTCAACGAAGATTTGGTTTCTCTGTAAAGCTAGCATTAAAAAGCACAAGAAAAATAGACCTTAATATCAAAGCTAACAGATGTTTATGTGTAATGATCTTGATGTTTTATTTTATGCTACAGAAATGCAGATTCTCACCATCGCACAAAAATTTACTTAGAGCAGATGATGCGAAAAAAGACTGTTAAGGCCTTCGATCCAAGGTAATTATTCACCTCTTGACTGCTTTCCTCATAATGGTCTTTCTTTTTTTTCTTTGAATATTTAAATGTACTTTCTGTTTTCCTGTTAAAGGGTTAAATTATGTTTGCAGACCTAAATCCACCATCATGTAGTTGTAATTCCAGTGATTTTTAAAGAATTGAATGACCTGACAATTTTTATTCTTGTTGCAGATATAACACCATGATAGAAAATGCCTATTTTTATGTCAACCCTCCTGATACTGGTCCAGATACAGCAAAAAAGGAACGCCCACCAATGCATCAATACATTCGCAAGCTCTTATACAACGATCTCTCAAAGACCAACACTGAAAAGATTCTACGGCAGGTAAGTGTTTGAGAGCTGACCTTTACTTCTCTGATGTCAAATACTTGGTCTGTGTTAGTATATGTTGTTCATGTTTGTCTAATGAGGGTTTTCAATGCTGTAGGATCTTTCACATTCTCTCTATCTAAGAACAAAAGCCTAATGTAATTTTTATATGGTGCAGCTCCTTTTTTTTTTTTTTTTTTTTTTTTTTTTTTTGTGTGTGTGTGTGTGTGACAGGAGTATGTATTCATCAAATCTTCGTAAAGAAAACTCTTCATTTCAGATGCGCAAAATGCACTGGGAAGATCAAGCCACATCCAGGTACATCATCAAGTGTTTGACAGCTGTGTGGAATGCAAAGTACTACAACATTCGTTGCATTGCAAACCTGGTGGCTGGCCTCATCTCTCATCATGTTAGTATGATCTGTAGGGGTGGACTGCCAATTTTATAGATGCCAGAGCTTTGTAGAGACTAATAAAGGAAAACTGATGCAGAGAAAACTTTATTATATTGATATTTTCATTACTAAAGTGGCCCCAGTATTTTGTGGCTTTAGAAAATTAGAAAAAGTCTCCAGTATCTCAAGATATTGTGTGTGTAACTTACGTTGTTCACTGGCTACATACCTATACTGCACACTAAGAAATCACAAAATAACCAGGAATATTTTGTTGTATTCAGAAATATTTGATAAGCAAGATAGTTCAATCCAACAACTTATTTGTATAAACTTTTCCAAGGAAAAGGAAGGAAGAGAAAAGAATAGAATTTGATCAAGCAGGTCTCACATTTATTCTTATTGCAGCAAGTTCTGAAATGTTATAACTGGCTTGTTGAGTCATAATAGTTAAGATGTTTGTCACGCGAGTGTTGAATACTTCTTACACAAAGCTCCATTATGGTGTCTTGGGCAGGACTGGGTTGGACCAGCTGTAGTGGATGGAGTTTTGGAGGACATCCGAATTGGCTTGGAGATCAATCACCCAAAGTTCAACCAGCGACAGGTAGCTTCAGTCAAGTACCTGGGTGAACTGTACAACTACCGTGTCATTGAGAGCACCATCATCTTCAAGGTACATTGTATTTGTAACATCTGCATTATTTTGTTGCTTTTTGTAGTCTTTACCACTACCACTATTACCAAAACCACATTTTTTTCTTTTCTTGTTGCAGCATATTTTGAAGTTGTTTAATAGTTTTCATGGAAGTTCTTTAAGGAAATCAATGGTATGAAATTTTTTTTACGAAGCTCTGCAAAGTAATGTAATAATGTAGTCTGTTTGTTTATTTCTCTGTTTTGTGTTTTTTCAGATGTTGTACTCCTTCATCTCCTTTGGTGTGACATTTGACACATCGCTGGCTTCCGAGTACGATCCGCCTGAACACCTCTTTCGCATCCGACTGGTATGCACGCTACTGGAAACATGTGGCCAGTTTTTCAGCTCCGGCTCAAGCAAACGACGCTTGGACTGCTTCTTGACATATTTCCAGGTGAACCTTCATGATAATTGTCTGTGATGTTAGTAAATAGTTGATATGAGGTTAAATCTGATGGGGATAGCTCTCTCTCTCTCTCTCTCTCTCTCTCTCTCTCTCTCCCAATCCCAATGGCTAGGAAGACAATTGAATATTATTTTAGTAATATGTAGTACTCTGTGACTAAAACTTGAAAAAGGCAAATAAATTGACAAAGTGATGCTAAAAATTCAATGGAAAAAATATATTGCAATATTTTTTTGTAAGCTGAGACTTCCTTCTTCAGCATTACTACCAGTACAAGAGAAACCTGAGTGTGTGGACGCATGAAGAAGGTCAGGAGTTCCCGTGGCAGATTGAGCATCTAGTAAAGGACACTATAGCTGCTGTCAGGCCCAAACTGCAGCTGGCTACTAATCTTGAGGAAGCCCAGAAAGCTGTTCAGAACCTCAATAGTCAGATTGTGTCAAAGGCAATTGAGGTGAGATGTTTTCAGTATTCTTATTTTGTCATTTATGAATGGACTCCATAATCATATTATTGGTGCTCAGACAATGCAGAGTTTTAAGAGAAGATTAGACGAGTTTATTGATGAGGATGATAAATGGAATTAGGCAGCCATGTTAATACAGGGACTGCCATGAATAGGTCTAATGGCCTCTTGCAGCTTCCCTTATTTTCTTATGTTCTTATTTGTCATTACTCTTCTTTTTCCTGCTGCATTCATATTGTTTATAGGTTGTTATGGTCCACTGGGACCATTTGTGTATTGAACTCGTTCTTGATAATGTCAGAAAGCACTATTTGCAAGTGTTATTAAGGAAATTGTTAATGAATCACACAAAAATTAGTGGAGTGGGAGAGTGATGGACAAGAGAATCCGTGAAGGACATAAATATTTATAAATATTTGGTAGAAAAAATTCACTGCAGTGGATTATGAAGACAAAAATTTTTTGAATATTATTGGATCAGTATAGAAGCATATGCATAGTTTTGTATGCATCTTTGAGAACCACATTGAAGCAAAATGGAAATTATATCACAGAAAAACCAATGATATCAATGTACTTTTCTTTCATAGTTGGTTCCAAGTTTACGGCAGTATTTGGAGCCTGAAGACACTGACAGCCTGGAACCAATCGCAGAAGAGGGTAAGAAGCTTCAGTATTTTAGGTGGCAAATTCCATACTTATTGATGTTTGGCTGCCAGTCAGTTTCTCTCTCTCTCTCTCTCTCTCTCTCTCTCTCTCTCTCTCTCTCTCTCTCTCTCTCTCTCTCTCTCTCTCATATATGGCACCATTACAGGCAGTGAAGAGCAGGTGCCAGGGCTGGAAGGTGACTTGATGGAAGACATGATGGAAGATGAAGAGGAATTTGAGGAGGTAGAAGGTGAATTGGACTGGAGTGAATCCCATGGCGAGTCCCTCACTCCCTCCCAGCACAGCCAGCCTGGACGAGTCACCATGGAGGAGGTATTTGGGTTGTGTGGCTTCCCTATAGTTGTTTCCATCACTGAAGAACATTTAGGTGCAGGTTGAGTATGGGATTTTCCTGTGAGCTGCATTGTCATGTCTCCACAGGACCGATTATTGTCTTAACACTTAGGTGGAAAGGTCCAGTGACAGCCGTTCCCATCTCTCTCTCTCTCTCTCTCTGATCTGAGTGACCTGCCCCTACCAATAAGCACCGAGGCTGCTCGACCTGGATGACAACACCACACATCTTTGTTGTCAAATGTTATATTTATGTAGAACTCATACTATTATCTTCAAACCTGAGCCATATGCTATGCTGCATAGTTTGGTAAGATAAATCATCCATATTTAATACTTTAATTTTAATAAAAGAAAAACAAGGAACTGACATATCAAAGACAAACTGTGTGATGTGGCAGTGTAGCTAATTGTACTTGCACTTAAATTTTTTCCATCCTTGAAAACAACTATAGTAACTATTGAGTTCCTTTGTGGTGAGAGAGAATGAACAACAAGTTTTGAGTCAGCTCAGCAACTTGTTTATTAATACATATTCAGACATACATATAAGGGAAGTAGATTTCCTCATTTGGACTAAGAGATGCCTTGAGAACATGGATTTTGGCACATTCCTCCAGAATCTACATCATGATATACCCACCCTTGTGTGAAAAATACAAAAGATTCTTTTGAATAAGAATAATGCCCAAGTTGCTACTATAACAATGCATGCATACTCAACGGCCTCCTCCCAAAACACACACACACACACACACACACACACACACTCACAATATTTATATATTCAAATAAGAATGGACACAATTTATTGGCTCCTTGACAGGGTGAGCTCCTCTCTCCATAGATGTCAAATGTTTAATGAGTGCTGTGGCAAATCAGCAAAGGGATCGGCATCATGTTTATAACGGTGTCCAGTTGTAAACACACCACGGACGCCATTGTCAACTTGCTATGGCATTCAGTAAACATTCGATATCCATGGAAAGAGGAGCTTACCCTGTCAAGGAGCCAATAAATTGTGTACATTCCTATTTGAATATATATCTGTGCATATGTATATTTGATTTACATTGTTTTTATTTTGTGCAACCTCTTTAAGAATGCAACACTCACGTAAATCGAGTTACTTGTCCTGGAAGTAGCATTAAGATTTAATTCAATATATGGAGTTTATAGTTTGGCTCAAGACAAACTACTGGATCACCCAGCAGCAACTAAAATAGAAATAGATGTAGGTGTCATCATAAAATGCTCATCAAAAGTTTAGCCTAGGTGTGTCAGACATGTTGGTACAGATTCAAACTGAATGAACAAGATTTTGGCTGAAATACTTTGTAGATCATCTCTTGCACTTCTTCACCAGTCTAGGTGATGTGGCAATGATAAAGCAAGATCCTGCTCCAGTTGGGTCAGTATTTCAGCCCTAAAAGCCCAAATTTCCCTGTCCAGCTTAGGTAGGGTGCTAACATCTTTTCCCTTGTAACTCTTGTTTAACCATCTGCCAAAGATTTTCCATTGGATTTAAGTCTGGGCTATTTCTAGGACTGTTATTGATGATGTTATTTCACAGTCCTTAAGCAATTTTACAACAGCTGTGGTAGTGTGGCAGAATGCACTATCTTGTTGATACATTTTTACTCTTGTTAATTCAAACAAGTCTGGTAAATGGTCATTCAAAAGGCCATAGTAGGGGAAGTGCGGGTAAGATGAGCCAATTTTCAGATAGTTGGTTACTACAAGCGAACAAAATCAGGTAGAGGAATTAGCTTTTTACAGAATATAGTTTCAGATATTGGCTACAAACGACGCTGAACATTTCCCACTCATCTGTGATTGAAGTCTTTGTAGTTACTGATTCAAAAATGTGTGTCGAATGGCTCAACTAAACCTTACCTCTGGGTAAGTTGAGCCATACTGTAGGGTAAGATGAGCCAATAATTTATTCGATGATTGCAAACCTTTTATTTCAATACAAACCAAAACAGAACAGAAACAGAAACTGAACATATACCAAAAACATTGAATATATACAAACTAAAACAGAAGAATTACTGTACTGATGATAAGTATGTGCTGTCAATTGCCGATGTTAAAAAATAATTCCAATATTGAAATGCCGATGTCATCTTAAGGTTTGCGTGGAGAAATCTGACACGAGTGGTAGATTGGTAGGGCAGATTTCTCTGTGGAAGCCTAAAGATGACGTCAGCATCCGGAGGAAAAGAGTTGGAGAAAATCAGCCATTGGCAAAACTAAAAGTCATATCCTTCGCAATGACAGCACTTCCAATGATTGCCTTCACAAATTCACGATTGAGTGTTCATGTACTTCATTTCAATTCCCACTTCTTCAAATTGCAATGTGGAAAGGTAAATTAATTCATTAGTCTAGCGCTTCCTCTTACAAGTGTAGGCGTCGGCAGTTTGCAAACAATATCCTTGCGAACAAACGATGATTCGCCAGCTTAGTTGAGAGTGAACGTTGGTGTTTGGCCATCAATCTTACTCGGCACTTTCTTCAGGAATACTCCAACGAGTCTGTCTGTCTTCTAGATTATCTATCCTTGCAATAAAATGAAGCTTTCTCCCTTTTCCTTGTAGTTCGACAACTACAAAATCACCTTCAATGACTTCCTCATCTGTCTCAGGATCAGAATCCGTGTCCTGCAATTCCAGATCTGCTTCCATATTGTCCTCCTCCTCACTACTATTCATATTGTTCATATGTGCCTTCTTTGATTGAAAAAGCTTCCTCTTTCTTGACTTTTTTGCCTTTCCATCTTTTCCTGGGGATTCTTTGTCCCTTTTGTTTGTTTGTCGCTGGGCAATTTTACTTGCGATTTGGTTTCGCACTGGTGTATCTGTTAGGACTTCGGTCTTGCCCTTTCTTGGATTAGGTGTGTTCAGTTTCCTTTCCTGAGCCTTGGGTGTTGGATAACTTACCCTGAAGGGTAAGATGAGCCAGGGCTCAACTTACCCTTCTTAGAAGGCTCAACTTACCGTCTCTGCACCCATACTGAAAAACATGGCAATATCACAGAGTTAGTCAGAGGTAAATTAACAGCGATTCGTACAAATAACAGCAGATATGTACCCTTTCAAACTAAATTCTCATCGTATAAATAATCAAATAAGAAGTGCATCAACAGAGGGCAACATTGAAATATGAACAAAATCACTTTAAGGGCAGGAATCTTCATATTTATCTCTTGTTCGGAAGAGACAGCGCGTGACGTGTTATCACTTCTGCAGGTGAGTGGCCAAGTAACAAGGCTTCCTCACTAGCTGTGGCAGTGCTGAGCATAAGCGCATGGTAGCGCTGGAGGCTGTGGCTCAACTTATCCAATGGCTCAACTTACCCGCATTTCCCCTACATGTATTGATTCACTTATGTTGGTGGAAGCTTCTAGGTCTTGTTTCAGTGTGTCACCGTTTTCTGAAGGTTTTGGTGGGCAGCACAAGAATTGACTCAGTCCCTTGTGTCTCAGGAGATATTGTACCACATATTTGCGGTCATACTGGAGGTTGGCAGGCATGTGATGTTGTCCTTGTTCACCAGGGGCACAGCATTGATGTAACAGGCTGTTGCCACAAGTGCATCATTTAGTCTGTCTACTATCTGCTGTAAGTTTTTATCTTTCTTCTGTTGGGGATGACTGCATGGATAATTGCCTGGAAGCTAAAGGACGTGCAGTGAGTCCAGTTCCCTGAGTGGCTGCTTGGCAAGCTGTAGAAACTGTCACTTATGATGCTGCTGATGAAGTTTTGAGGTTACAGTAATTGATGGCAGTGTCACCCTTGGAAATCAGTCACTTTGAAATGCTGGAAAAGTTTCTCTGGAAGTGCTGTGAGTTCATGGTCAACCTAGGTGGAAGCATCAATCACTGAGAAGGCAGAAAGCTTGACCAGTCCTGCTAGAACTGTTGTTGAGGGGGTGTGTTGTTGTTGGAATGTATATTGAAGGTTGAGTAGCTGCAGGATGGTGGGGGCTGTTGGTTGAAGTCACTCCAAGCTCACCAATGTAGGAGAGGTGTGAATCACTGTACACAGATGAACTACTCTCAAATGTTAGGTTACTTGTGCAATTCATGACAAGTGATTGCCTGATGATCTTGGTCAATCACGAGCTCTTCTTTCTGGTGTGATTCATCTGGTGAAGGCTGTGGGTAGTGTTATGTTTAAAGTCACTTTATTAATAGCACTACTTTTATTTAGTTAGTATTGTAACTGATGAGGGTTTTTTTTCAGAAATAGTAAATGTGTATATATAGTTTCTAATATAACTGAAATTTGATACATTCATGCTTTGAAAGATTGTTTAGAATTAGTGAGTGATGTGATAACAATATTTATTCTAGGAAGGGGAAGCAGGACTGACTGGAGAAGCAGAGGAAGAGCTGGGAGATGAGGAAGATGGAGGAAGAGAGGAAAGAAGAGCACAGTTAGAAGAGGAACAACTTCTGGATGGTGATGTGAATGTCAATATAAATCATGTCAAGTGTGAAGAAGACAACGACTTCATGTCAGCATTTGATCGCATGATGGCAGATAGCATCTTAGAACGTGCCTCAGCTGTACCTCGGCCAGGCCAGTTAGATATATCTGTGCCTGTCCACATTAGATCAACAGCAAAGAAAACTTACGGTGAGTATTTTTGGTTCAAATTAATTACATTTATTTCAAGATACTATGTTGATATTTACCAAAGATACTAAAGATATTTGAAATGTAAATATAAATGTATTATTTAGATATCAAAACAAAATATAAGAAACTACTCAAAATACGTGAATCCTTCTATCTTACTAGCTTTGTGCAGTAGCAGTATCATAAACCAATGAACTTGACTGATTATTGATTGGTAGTGTAGTTACTGTGCAGATAATTAACTTTTGTAAATTGTACAGCAACTGAATAAGTTGAAAAACAAAAGCACTTTGAAATGGTATGGCCATATTGAGAGGATGAAGAGTGAAGAATTGATAGAGAAAAGTGTATGTAAAGTGATGTTGAAGAGAAAGATGACTTGAGAGATGGAAGAATTGGGTAAAGGGGTATGTGTGTTAAAGAGGTGTTAGTAGAGGCCAAGCACTTAAAAGACTCGAGACTGTGTGGATAGGGAAAGGTGGAGGCTATTATCTCACCACACTGTATACCTTTTAGTGGACTTATACTTCTGTCAAACATTAATGATTTTGTTTTTCTTTTCTGGTGTAGATCAGTTGTTAAGTGAAGGTACAAAGGAAGAAGCCAAACCAGTTGTCAACTTTGTCTTCTTGACACGGTCAGGCAACAAGCAGCAGTACAGTAGTGTAGAAATGCCAGTTGACTCAGAACTTGTCACCAAACTGAGGACACGAGAAGAGGTAATTAATTAACATATCAAGTATAGAAAAAATTGTCCTCTTATTAATGAACTAGTCATTTGATGGCTTCATTGGGTCATATTTAATTCTATGCCTGTCATTATTGTTTATTATGGATTCTTAAAAGATATTTGTTTGCTCTTGTTCATGATGGTTATAGCATGGATGTGGCAGCCTCATTGCTCACCCATAAATTGAACTTGCATCATACAAAGCAACTGGACTTTGGGAGAGGGACTTTATTAATTTTGATCTCATGATACTTATAAACTATTCATTATAAGCTGCATGAATATGGACGTTAAGCAAAATGATGAGATGATTATGATTTTAATATTGTGAAATAGAGAAGTCAAGTCAGCAGGGATTGGAGAAAAGTTTTGAAGTTTTTGATAGAGCTCAATAAGGTGATGAACAAATAGTAATGCTTGTGTTTTGCCAGGCTGAGAGGGCAGAGAAGGAGAAGGTGAAGCGCATGACTTTGGAGATCAACGAACGACAAGAGGAGGAAGAAGCTGCCGAGATAATGCAACAGGTAATGTGAAGCTCAAGTAGAGACATGTCTCAAGATTGATTTTCATTATTTTTCTGTTTGATTTACGTTGAGCTGGTTAAATAGTTTTTGTTGGATAGTAAAGTATTTTTCAAAGTTATAAGTGTGAGGTTTCCGAATGGTTGCTTAAAAAACTCACATGGATGGTGCTGCAATGAAGATATATGCAAAATTGTTAGATACATACTTATTTGAGTCTTGCAAAATGCTTATGGTATGGAATTGGATCTGAATGAATTGTAATTGATTGGTGGTAATACATTAGAACAGTTGTGAATGAATTTTGAAACTATATGAAAAAAGAAATACAGCTGAGATTGATACAGCTGTTAGCAGTAGATCAAGTAAATTAAAGAACAAATGATAATAATAATGATGATATGATGAATTAAGTGTATGATGAAGATAGATCACAGCATGATGAGTTTATAGTGAATGAAGCAAGAAAGGTGGTATTGGGGAAATAGTGTGTTTAATTCTGTCTCTTGGAATGAATGGAAAGATGAGTTGAGGCGATCACTTAGAAAAAATGAAGAGGAAAGAGGAACAAATGTGATGGAGATGGTGTGAGATGGTGTGTGTGTGTGTGTGTGTGTGGAACTTGTGTAGAATAGCTAACATGTACTGGTAGCTAGATAAGTGAGGAAGTGAAGAGGAGTGGTTGGTGTGTGTAGAGAGCATTTAGAGGAAAATAGTTTGTAAAGAGGAAACATTGCTTCAGATGAGAGTGGTCTAAGATTAACAAATGGGATGAATAGACAGTGTGAAGACAGTATTGGATGCAAAGGAGACATCTTTAGAGTAAGGTAGAATGGATATGCAAGATGGAGAGTGAAGAAACTTGTTAGTGAAACAAACTCTCCCCCTAAAAAATAATGAAACTAATTAAAAAGAAGGAACAAAAAGTCGCATTGGTATGATAAAAAAAATATCTAGAAATTGGTTCATTGGAAGACAATGCAGATTATTAATTGACATGAAAGAAGCAAAGTTCCACAAGGATTATTGTTAAAAGGCTGACAGACTATAATTATTTAAGACATAGGTGCAATAAATCCTGTCTTTGATAATGTCACAGTTTACCCATTAATTTGAGAACAGGAACACAAAATCTTACTTTCCTTAGTTGTCCCGTTTGTAGTTTCTACCATGATTTGTATTTTGTGTGTTTTCCTGATAATTATTCATAAATACTAGGAGAACTTTTAAATTTATAAGTTTACAGATTGAACATGATAAACACCTTTGCCTGCTGCACAGTGGCATTGTTGGCTGTATTTTTTTCAAGTCATGATATTTTATGAAAATTTGAAATGTGAATGTATGCAATATGACTGATACTTATGGAAGGAATTACTAATCATCATAGCAAATAATAATAGATAGATGGCAAGAAAGTAGCTCTATGTGAAGGAGTCTTATTCTTGTCAAAAGCTGTAATGCAGACAAGCATAACAGATTCATGACTTATAACTTGTATTCCAGTCATAATACAAATTTTCACAGGTGTTTACTCCATTTATGACGACCATTTATATACAAGTGTTTGAAATAAATACAGATAGTAAACATTCATTACAAACTAATGTAACATTTGAAGTTGAAGTACTGGCAGGAAACCACATGATTAGTGCTGGCCATGTCATCATACTGGGCTAGGGTGGGCCTAATTTGGGTCAGTGGCAATTATGATTATATAAGTTTGGTTTTTAACAGTTTCATGCATTTAACATGTTAATGTAGTGACATGAAAAGTGAATGTTGAATAAGGCTCCATTCCTCAATTGTATTACCTTGTTTTCTGTTATTACAGGCACAACGGCCAGCTACCATGAACTTCAACCGAGACCGTCGACCAAAGTACCAACATCCAAAGGGTGCTCCGGATGCAGACCTTATATTTGGACCTAAAAAAATAAGATGAAGTGAACCAACAGTCTTCAATATTTCATCATCGCCAAAGCTGGAAATATTTGGCTTGCTACATGAACAGTCTTTGATGTTGCTTGCATTGTTTTGCAAGAACCTGCCAGCATATTGATCCTGTGATGACCTGATGATTAAATACATTTGTAAAAATTGTGATGGAATATTATTTAAGTGAGATTCCTGTTTGCAGTTATTCAATTGAATTTATTGATTATAAGCTATAAGAATAGTATTCACCACAGAAAGTGTAAGAAAATCCAAAGATTCTTACAACAAAAGATAGAGTTAATTGATGTATGAAAGGAAAGGATTGCCCAAACAATCAAGCAAGAGAAGTACATGCTAGAGGTACATCACCTCATCTTAAGTCTTGAGGCTTGCCCTGTACAAGTCTTCATATAGGGCTCCTCCCATGTTAATTAAACAGACAAGACAGTGACTTGACCCACCCAAAAGATCTCTGGGCATCCTTGGCCACTATCATGCTGGATTGTCCCTTCCTGTGATTGCTCAATAGACAGAGTCAACTTAACTTTTTTTTTTGCTATCCTGAGAGCCATCACCTGAATCTCCCTAATCTGTGAAAAAAAAAAAAAAAAATCAGCTTAGTATTGTTGATAGGTGCTGTAACAGAGAACACATTGTATTTTCCTTTAATTGTGCTGTATGAAACTACCTTGAAATAAAGCTACTAGGCAAAAAAAAAAAAAAAAAATAAATAAATAAATAATAAATAAATAAATAAACATTTTAGCATTAGTCTCCGTTAAAATTGGCCCATTTTCTCTAGAGTAAAATAAGAGTAGTGCGACGGACATGTGTAGACTCAACAGCTGATCGGAGATGTAATGGTGCGGTGAGACGGATAGCGGAATGACCTGAAAATAACACCAAAGGGACAGAGGACCTACAAGCGATAGAAAGCAGGAGGTAAGAAGAAGGCTATAGGGTGTTGTGGTATGGTGTAGTGTAATGGGAGGGTTGCAGGCTGTAGGGTGGTGTGCCGTGGTGTAGTGTGGCGGCGGCTATAGGGTGGTGTGGTGGGACGAGTGGAAGGTGATGACTGCCCTCTGCTGCAATAATTGTAATGTAACGCTATTCAATGGTTGTCCTTGCCTTTCTTTGGTCATTGCATGAACACCACGAGTAAAAAAAAAAAAAAGTATTGTGATGTTACTGTAAGATGTTCCTAAGGAAAGAAAATACATATCTTGATAGTTTTTCAGGTGACAACATGGAAAAGAATCCCATCTACTATACCTTACCAAAAGAAGTGGCAAGGAGGTCAGCCACCATCATTGATCTCCCAGCCTCAGGCCCCACAACTGAATCTATGAGAGAAGAGCTGAAGGACTTGGTGGAGACTTGGGTTCCAAAAAATGACAAAGATGAAGTGGAATCTGAGGTGAGTTGTATTGCTATAGTTTTGAAGAGTTTGTATTGTCAAACAACAGAGAACAAAAGAATTTGACTTTTCACAATATGGTAGTTATCACAAAAGATCCATATTTTAGTGCAGTTTCTTTGTCTGTATTACTTAATAGGTTACAAACTTCAAACTCTATGAGTGAAGTTTGATTCTCCCATTGAACTTAAGCATTTTGTTTTATATTCTGTCATTCTTCATTCCTCACCATACTATTCCAAGTCAGGCAACATTGCAAATTACCTAATTCCTTGTTTTGAATTGATAAACACATTGAAATGATTTGAAATATACAAGATTAGAGACAGTGACATGCTTTAATAATTTGTTGCATCACAGCTGAAGAAACAATTTTTGCTGATGGAAAAGAAGGCAAGAGTACGGCCACACAAGTCCCTGAAGCAACCAGAGAAGAAGCAGCAGCAGCTAACCCCACACAGAGGAAAGAAACGCCTCACCAGTAAGGAGAGGAGAGACCTGGGCCTCCATCTTACTGACAAGACCAACAAGACCTTCGACATGTTCCTTCCCATTCATGACCTATGGAAGAACTATGCCCAAGAGCTGCTTCATATTGATCACTTCCTGCAGAGTGGCTGGAATGGTGATGGCAGGGACACCAAGACTGGAACCATCCAAAACAGAATCAGGAAGATGGATTACTTTGGCTGCTTCCTCCGAGTAACCAGGTCTCGGTGTTCAGAGTATGTGGGGATCCAAGGAATCATCATCAGAGAAACCAAAAATACTCTTGTTATGGTGTGCCCAGATGACTGTGTAAAAACCATCCCCAAGATGCATAGTGAGTTCAGCTTTGTGGTGGATGGTGTTGGTTTTTCTATCATGGGGAACCACTTGCACCAGAGACCAGCAGAGCGGGCCAAACATAATTTTAAGAAGCTGTGCCTGTGGCTGTGATGTACAAAAGATTTGTTGTGGTGTGAGAACATTTGAAAAACATTGCACACAGAAGTGTCATGAATGTATTCCTGTCATGAGTATCTAACTCTTTAAAAGTAATGTGATGGATGTTATAGATGTTTTTGCACGGAAATTTATAATAAATGATGAAACTCAATAATGACAAATAACTGGCCTCTGTATTATGATACTATATTATGTACTTTATAACACATACATATGATACATACATTATAATAAATGTACATATTTGCCTCAGCCATTGTGTATTTTACTTTTTTTTCAATCATGATTTTGAGGAGGGAAACATGCACGGGACATGATAAAGGGGTGATCTAATTGACACACAAAATTCATAGAAAAACCACAGGTATGATCATTTTCTTGCAGTGCGGTATGTCAAACAATGTGGAACATACATTATCATACACACACACACACAGGAGGCTGCAGGAGTCGCGGTCCTTGCAGTCTCCTGGCTGGCTGGAAGATTTGGAGCATGTGAGCTTGACTTGCTAATCTCATTATGAGCGCTCAGAGGTTGTGTTTAAGGGCTTCTTGGAGGTTGATTCATTGTGGAGAACACGTGCATTGTTTCGGAGGGTTAAAAAAAAAGTTTCTAACCAGTATTATGGGACTCGAAATTACAAGTGTGGCATCTTATCAGCATCACAATTGCCTTCATTAGCCGTGTTCCATATGAAGACTAATTTCATATTAGGATGTTCATAAATATGCAGCAGGATTTGCAAGTACTTTATATTGTGTTCATGATTACAGTAATATTGTTACTAAAATCGAGTACTTTTGGCAGGAGACAGATAGTGTTGGATGGTGACACTATGTGGCCTCTGCATCTCTGCGTCGCCCCACAGGAAGAAGAAGAGCGGCTCAGGGTACTACACGGGAAAGGTAGTATAATCACCATTGACAAAACCTAATGGCATCAGAGAAAATAGGTTTGAAAATATATATATCAGAAAGACAAATGATCCTTGCTTTATCTATCTACACATCTATCAACATTACTTTATTCACCACCTACTTATTTACTGTATAGTTACTACTTATCTACCTTACTTACCACTTCTATAACTGCCTATCTGTCAACCCTTCACTAAATCAAACATCTTCAGTTCGAATCTACACTCTGACATTCCAAAGGTTCTATACAAGTCAATGTAGCACAGCCTTTTTACCTTCCCATTATGTTTCTAGGGACAGATTAACACAATTTCTACCTCAACACCACGAAAAACACTCTTGGGAACGCGTGTGTTGATCTATGTGGCCTTTGAAAACAAACATGGTGAGAGTGAATGAGTGAGGCGGGTTCTGTCTTGCTCACTCACTGTTTTACTGAACTCTTCGCTACTCGGTCCATCTTGTCGCATCAGCTTTCGTTCCCGATGTGAGAAGAGACAGATTTTCTCTTTATCTTCGCCATGGCTGCTAGTGGTGGCAAGATAGAGGCTGGAGATGTACAGGGAACAGTGCAGGGTGCTTCAGACACATATATGACAGGTATGTGTGTATTTTTTTGGGGAGAGGATGAATGTAGGCAAACATCTGCCGCAAGAAGGAAATGTAGAACCCGACAGACAGAGTTGAAAGAGTTTGGCCAGGCAAGATACAAGCATGGAAGGAAGCACGGTTATTAAGAACAATAGAAGGGTCCATTATGTATGAATAGAAACCCTCAGAGACCTCTTCCCCCTCCCCCGCTCAGCCTACCTGGCGGCCTAGTGGGGATGATAGCTAGGAGGGAGGGAAGGAAGGAGGGAAGGAAGGAGGGCAGTATGTAACGCTGTTTAACTCTTAACACTGCGTTGAGTTGCTTAGGGTGTAGTGTGTCACAGCAAGTTCATTTTATCTTACTAGTCTAGTTGATTTACAATTTTTTAAGTCAGTCCCGGATGCAGCGAGACAAACGGGCACTCCTCTTTATGTGTATTTAGTCTTTGTTCACCTACAGCATGTAGGTACGGGATGTAACTCTAGGGGTTGTGGCCTTGCTGCCCCAGCCCTGGTGTGTAGTATGTGATGTGGTTTCAGCTCTACCCAAAGATTGGTCTACGAGGTCTTAGCTTATTCCGTAAGGAAAAGTCTGGCTGGGTTACCAGCAGGCGACCGCGACAATGAACACACACACACACACACACCAGGTGCTATTGGAGTAAACAAAGTTATGTTAGATTATCTAGTAGAGCAAGTTTGTGTTAGCATTGTGGAGAAGGTTTAGTTATTGTTAAGAAGTCTTGAGTTTTCCTGGTGTAGTAAAAGTGAGAGAAAAGGTTAAACCGAAGTGAGAGAAGGAAGAAATCTTGAAGTGATACTACTAGTAAGATATCGTGGTCTGGTGGTTATGGTGGGAAGGGAGTAATGAGAAGAGGACTAGGGAATCTTAGAGCTTAGAATGAAAGGAGAGAAAGGAGAATGAAATCTAAAAGTGAGAGTAGCAATAAGATTAAGTGGTCTTGTGGTTATGGAGGAAGGGGAGCATTGAGAAGTAGTGGTCAAGTGGTCTTGGAGAAGTGTTAGGAGGAGGACAAAAAAATGAGTAATGAGAGGAGATCTTTTATCTTAGAGTGAGAGGAAGGGGAGTAAAAGTGAGAGGATAAAGAGGAAGAGATAGTCTCATAATGAATTATTCAAGTTCTATTTAATTTTGAAAATAACTGACATGACCTAATGTATGTGTGGCATTGCATGATGTTCCAAGGGCAGGTGGAGGTAGGTTTGGGCAACATTCCACCCTGCACTGTGGTGGGCAGCAGCATTCATCCATCCACCAGGGGTTTCTTTGTCTCCTCTTTTGCGGTAGTGTTACTAGAAGTACTGTTGTCAGTAGCAGTAGTAGTACCTAGTAGTAGTAGTGACACCTATTAGAGAAATGCTCTACATTAGTATTAGGGATTCTCTCTCTCTCTCTCTCTCTCTCTCTCTCTCTCTCTCTCTCTCTCTCTCTCTCTCTCTCTCTCTACTTTTTTTTATTTATTTATTTTTTTTTTTTTTAGATGTGCGATTTCATGTCACTTTACACATAAGAAGGATCTACTTATTGGAGTTCTATTTCTTTGCTTGTTTCTGGTGTATTTCTGTTTAATATTTTGGGGTTTTGGCATTAATACCATAATTAATAGGTCTACATAACATATTTAGAAAACTGTAATATACTTTACATAAGTTAAGTCATTTTTTTTTTTTTTTTTGTCGTTTGGAAAAGAAAATGGTAAATAAACATTGCTTAACACAGAAGGGTACAATGCTTTGGGTGTATCAGCTGATCATAATTTGCCCACAGCCTCGATAAGCTCCCCACACTGGATTCACTTTGTATGGCAGGATAGGCGCTTGTCGTTTCCCTTTATTCAACCTAATTATTGAAACTCCGTGAGTTGCATCCGTTATTATAAGTACCACCTTAGTTTCTTTTTCTTTACAAGGATCTTACAATTGAAGATAAAAATGTATTTTTAGAATACATATATTTTATCAGGGACTTATTTTATTATTCAGATCTATAGACCCATATAATACAAAATAATTGTCATGATACCCATATAATTACAAAATAATTGTCATGATACATCAAAATACGTTTCATCTAATAGTGAATCTTTTTATTGAATATTTGAGAATAGAAGAAAAATGTACATATTTTTGGTAGTACATGAACTATATAATTTGTTTTTTTATAAATATTTTGCTTAGTTTAACGTTAGTATTTAGGGAAAGTTGGATAAATTTCGAGTTTACATAACCCGTCACTAGGAGCGCTAGAGCAGAGTTGTGTTTGTCATTCCCATCAAGTATCTTGTTGCCGCACTGCTAACATTTTGAAGCCATGGTGGAGGAAAATGAGAGGCCGCAGGCTGGATTTCAGTTCAGCAACTTTGGAAGGTGAGTGATAACTGATGAGTGTTACGTGAAAGAATGAGTGGCGAGGAAAGAAAGAAAGAAAGAGAGAGAGAGACAGATAGATGTGGTGGTGGTTCGTGTCTCATGCCGGTGTATTAGTAACTTGTTCATCATTCTCTCTTTCCAATACTGACTTTGGCCTTTAGTACCTTTGACTGGAAAATTTGCTGTTTTGATAATTACTTATGGTTCCCACTGCAATTTGTCTATATGATGAAAGCCTTGTTTAGAGCATTTCCTGAGTAGTAATGTTTACTAGAATCAGAAATGACACTAACCAGGTTGTGTGTATTGCTTGAAAGTTCGGTAAAGCCCCCGTATAAGTCCGATGCCTTATTTTTTTACTTTCTTCGGTTCTATTGTAGATTAGTACAATGAACACTAGATGGTTTTGGCCACCGTCAGGTTGTTATTCTTACTATTTACAACATTCCCAATTAGTACACTACCTATCGTAAATGAATAATAACGCTGCAAAAGTTCCGGGAATGTGCTGTGTCTGTCGAGTTTTCTCTAAGTCCAGGGGGGCAGAGCCCCCCCTGGCTAGGTTACGTTAGGTCAGGTTCACGTTAGGGTTTAGTTAATCATGAAAAATTTCCTTAGGTTTAGGGAAATTTTCCTAAATTTAGGGAAGTTCTTGAAACTTTACGAGAATTTCCCATAGATTTTCTTCAAAAGGTCATATATCGCTCATATATGCATCCCCCAAATCCTCGAATCCCCAAAGCCCCCCAAGCTTGTTGGAGGCGTTGGGGGGCTGATGGTAGAGATAAGGAATATTGTATTAAACTATAAATTTACCCTTTCTTCTTTCAAACTTTCACATAATGCTTTGTATTCATGTGATTTGATAGTTTGAGGGGTAAGTTTGTACTTTACACCAGTCTCTCAATTTCAGATGAAACTATTTTTTCCCAGGTAAATTTCGATGTGTTTTGAATGAATCTGTTTGTTGTTTTCCTCACAAATCAGTAGTGTTTTTGGAGGGGTCCCTCCCAATCCCCAACCCTGAAACTAATGATTTGCGACAAAAACAACGGGCAGATTAACTCAAAACAGACCGAAATCTACCAGGGAAAAAGAGCTTCGTACTCACTAATGAGAGAGACAACGAGCACCAATGACGCTTGCCAACGGAGCAACTTTCAACCTTGTCCGTACCCCCAAAATCATTAAAACATTATAATTCCATAAACTGAACTAAAGTACTTCATCATGCCATACAACCATTCAAAATGAAATAAACGACCTCACCACTATGAAACTACCATCTGTGTCCAGCAGGGCTCTAAGCCAAAACATTAAACTAACTAAACTTAACCTGGCAGGGTTCAAATCTGGCCTTGGGGTGCTTTCACAAGTCTTGTGGGCTCTAACTGAACCCTGAGAGTTCTATGTATTAGCCAAAAGTTGCTACCTTATTGGATATAAGTATGTAATGCATGAAACACCTCTCACAGTTAGTCATCTTCCAAGACTGATCTGAATATTTCAAACAGAGCCTCTTTTATGTCTTTAAGAAGCTGTGATTGGCAGAATTTTTTTTTTTCATGTAGAAGGGAGGTGACCAAGGGCAACACAAATAAAAAAAAAAAGCCCACTGTATGTAGTGCTGGTCTCTGGAAAGTTCAGATTCATGAGCCAATAGAATGGGATGAGTGTCTTGATACCTCTCTCTTGAAACAGTTCAAGTCATAGGCAGGTGGAAATACAGAAGCAGGGAGAGAGTTCCGGAGTTTACCAGAGAAAGGGATGAAAGACTGAGAATACTGGTTAACTCTTGCATTAGAAAGGTGGACAGAATTATTTCAAGAAAAGTATAAATTATTGTATAAAAATGCAAATTATTATATTATTGTAGTTTGTGTGAATGGCAATGATATTTAACAATTTATTCTTCATTGGTTGTTTAAAGTGTTAAATGTATATTCATTAGTAAATAAGTTTGCCAGTGACCATAGTAGAAAGCTGCATTGACTGGGGTGGTAGGTAGGAAGTGATCAGGGTTGGGGGCTGGAGTAACCAAGGCAACTAGGGGCAGGAGTGATTTGAAAGCTGTTTCTGAGTCACGATAGAGAGAGATGATCACGGCAGAGAGGTGCAAGTGAGACTGGCAGACTGGCGGGAAGGCGGCGTCGGCCACCACCTGTTTTTGTGTTTGAATTGAGAGGCCGCGTTCGGATTGGAGGTCAGAATTTGTTCACCAAATGTGTTCAGATTGGGAAGTGTTCGAGTCAAAGGGTATTCGAATCACTGTATATATATATATATATATACATGTTTGGTTATTATTTACTATACCTATAGTAGGATATATTTACAGTAGTTACAGTACAGGTATTTTACCTTCTTATATTGGATAGTGTGCTTGATTTAATGTACAGTACTGTATTTATTACTCTGTCTTTCGTGACGCAATTGTTTATGTTGGTTGTAACCTGGGTATTCACACTGTAGGTTTTTATCATTGGTAGCTACGGACAATCGGCATTATTGGACCTATGCTCCCCCTGAGGAATGAGTGTAATTTTAAGCCTCTTTCATGATTTGGGGCATTGTCAGTAATTTTCTGTGTACAATTTTCAAAGTCATGGTAAGTGTCAGCCTCGGGTAAGATGTAGCTGTTTTGTGGTATTTTCCTCTGCTGCTCATTGTTGTGATGTTGCCAATATTGCAAGCTTTGTCTCTTCAAATAATAGCTTTTCCAACTGTTTGTGGCTTGTCAGAACACTTTAACTTGTATCAAACTTGCCTAACATTTTGTACTGTAGTAATCACTAATGAGCTTAAAAAATTAGAATCACAATAACAGTCACTGCATGGTTTAAGTTCAATTAAGTGTTCTGACAAGCCCAAAAAGCATTTTGTTTGTACTGGTACTTCTCAATTTTTGCGAGAGATGTGTTCTTGAAGTGGTTGCGGAAAACAAAAACAACATAAATTGAACAATGTACACACACACACACACACACACACACACACACACACACACACACACACACACACACACACACACACTGCGTAGTTTATTGGCTACCACTCTCGGCTCACAACCGAGAGGGCCCTGGTTTGAATCCTGGGTGTGGCGAGGCAAATGGGCAAACCTGATCGGGTTGTGAGCTCTGAGCCTGCTCCATAGGGTAATGGCTGGCTGGGTGACCAGCAGGCAACTGCAACAGTTTAGGGAAAAATTTAGGTTTTGAGCTATTACCGCTGTATAAGAAGAGCCCTAGCAGTGAGCAATAGAATAGAAGTAGGTACTGCTACTGACACACCACTTTCCATCTAGAATACATGTAGGGATGATCACCAAGTGTATGTTCCAAGAGATATTATTGCTCGACCCTTCCTTGCCTGCACATTCCGCCACCCCTTTCACTTGGGACAGTGAATGAATAAAAGTTCCCAAATGGTATATTTTAGAAGCAAATTACTAAGTTTGATTACTGACTGGTTAGTGCCGATGTGTACTACTACAATTTTGTTTTTTCTCTATTGTTATGCACTGATTTTAAAACAAACTCCTGATCATGTTACATAACTATAGTAAGAAAACAATAATGATCACAGCAATGAAGTTTATATTGAGGTACAAGAAATGTCTAAAGAAAATTTATTATTGCATAATCAACATAATCAGGTAGTATATGAAAATTAGGCCCTACTATCACCTTACACCCACCACATTGTTACACACTTCTTCCCAAGATAATGTTACCATGTTGGCTAGAGGTAGCTTCACCAACATAAGTTGTCCAAGTGAGTCTGATACTTGTGGCGAGCGGTCAACTGGTTAATTTATATATTATACTTCTCAGACCCAGGTTTGGAAGGAAACTCAGATTATAAAAGTTAATGTATTAACGATGATATTTACAATGATTTCAAGACACACGGTTAGAACGTCTTTCTCGGAGAAGTGTTTAGTCTGTCTCTTGGGAGATAAAGTACAGAACACTTCAGAGTCTCGAGAACACACGTTCAGGGCACACACCTTCGGGGCACGCACAGTTCGTTCCCTCAACCACCACACGAGCCGGCTGTCTTCCTTCTGCCTTGTCCGGCAGACGACCAGCGGTGGTCCTGTTGGGTCACCCCAACTGCCTCTCACCGCTGCTCGTTTTCTTCTCTCTTGGTGTGGCCCGCTGCGCCTCACACCGCAGGAAACTGCTGACTCCGAGGCGTGGTCATGTGATGCAGGGATGGGTGTGTGTGTGTGATGCCTCAGTGTTCAAGTACATTATTTTATCTCGTATAGTGATGTCTTATAAACTACATCCTACTTAGAGAGTTTATATTATTATATTTTAGTAAATGTAACATCCTATGGATACAATAACAATTGAAATGCCAAATCATATATATAAACACATGCAACTCTTTGGAGAGGACAAAGCTGTGTCAGCATTTCAGAAGTATTGCACCATCTTATAGAGATGTTGCATCAGATAATATCTACATAAATATATACAATGAATTCCTACCTATTATGTCCCTAACAACCAGAATAAGAATGTGTATTGTGTTCTCTGAAGTAAATTTGTGGTTATGGTGATACCTGACCAGCAATGGTAAAGCTGACAGATTATGGTTTATTGGACAGAAACATGTTTTGTAGTGATGCTGAATGTTGATTGATGTTAAGTTGAAAAATTATGCAAAATTAGTTCTTCCCTAGAATAATGGAAGTACTTTTGTCTAGTAAAAATCTTTTGTCCTGAAATAATTTTTTTAGTGAAAAAAAAAACCCCACTTAGTTGTCAGTCCCCCTGCAGGTCTGGGAGAGTAAGATAAAAGCAAGGAACAAATGTCTTGAAACATCCCTTTTTAAATAAGTTCAGGCCATAGGAAGATGGAAATATTGAAGCAAGTAGAGAGTTCCAAAACTTACTCATTAGTGGACTATTTAAAGTTGTACACTATTATACTTATGTAATATGTATTGTTTCCATAATTTCAGAAATGAAGCTTTGGTAGCCAGGGGATTTCAGATGCCAAAGTGCCGTAAGACTGGCACCACCATTGCTGGCATTGTCTTCAAGGATGGTGTGGTCCTTGGGGCAGACACACGTGCCACTGAGGGAGACATTGTGGCTGACAAGAACTGTTGCAAGATTCACTACTTGCAGCCAAACATGTACTGCTGTGGAGCAGGTCTGTGTCACTATCAGTGGATTTTTGAGTTTTGCATCATTCACTAACTCATGATTACAGGGCTGCTTTAGTATGCTTTTGTATGAAGTAAAGGAGACCCTTCATGATAGCACTGATATACTCTATGTTAGTGAGACTTGGATATGATAACAAGTTTTTTTGACAGGTATTTTTTCTGTGACTTGGATAGATTGTGAAAATTATTAAAGATGTGTAAGGGTTATTTGGTTGTTCTTTTAGAAATTAAGGAAGGGTAACAGTGCTTTTTTTAGAAATTAAGGAAGGGTAACAGTGAAAGCACACTTTGCTGAGAGTTAAATGCTCCTCTTGGCTCATCAGGTACAGCAGCTGACCTGGAGATGACCACACAGATGATGGCCAGTCAGCTGGAACTCCACCGACTCAACACAGGTCGCCAGGTGCCCGTCATAGCCGCCAACACCATGTTGAAGCAGATGTTGTTCCGTTATCAGGTGCGGTGTGCACACACACACACACACACACACACACACACACACACACACACACACACACACACACACAAAAAAAAAACAAAAAAAAAAAAAAAAAAAAAAAAAAAAAAAAGCAAATACACCTGGTATAATGCTAGATGTGCAGAAGCAAAGATAGCAAAAGACAGAACTTGGAGGAAACTGAAGAAGCAGAGGAATAGAATTAATAGAGAGAGATACAATGAAGCAAGGAATGAGTATGTCAGGATAAGAAGAGAGGAGGAAAGAGCTTTTGAAAAGGATGTCGTAAAGAAATGTGGAGATGAACCCATACTCTTCTATAAATACGTAAATGGAAAAATGAAATGTAAAGAAACCATAGATAAGATAATAAAGGGAGGAAAAACATACCAAACAGCAGAAGAACTTAGTGAAAAGTTATGAATGAGAGCTTCAAGTTAGTATTTGCCGTGGAGGGGACATTTATAGAACCAAACATGATGGAGGCACAGGGGAGTCTCAAGGAGGTTGTGGTACAGAAGCAAGATGTTGGCAGATGTTGGAAAATCTGGATATACTAAAAGCAATGGGACCAGATGGAATGTCAGGCTGGACACTAAAGGAATGTAAAGAGCAATTAGTACAGCCAATTTGGGAAGTGATCACAAGCTCAATAAAGGAGGGGAGGGTGCCAAAAGAGTGGAAGAGGGCCAACATTGTGCCTATCTACAAAGGAGGAAAGAAGACTGACCCGCTGAATGATAGACCTGTCTCACTAACAAGTGTTGTCAGCAAAATATGCGAGATACTAATTAAAGAGAAATGGGTGAGATACTTGGAGGCAACAAAGTTATATCCAATAGGCAATTTGGGTTCAGGCAAGGGAAATCATGTGTCACAAACCTGCTAAGTTTTTATACGCAAGTAATTGAAGGAATTGAAAACAGAGATGGGTGGGTAGATGTTGTCTACCTAGATATCAAAAAAGCATTCGATACAGTTCCACACAAGGGACTATTATGGAAACTAAAGCACATAGGTGGACTCCGAGGGAAACTATTATAATGGATGCAGGATTATTTGATAGATAGAGAAATGAGAACTGTGATCAGGGAGGAAACTCCAAGTTAGAGGAATGTAACAAGTGGAGTACCGCAGGGGTCAGTCCTAGCACCCATAATGTTCCAAATATATGTAAATGATATGCAGTGTGGTGTGACCAACTACATGAATATGTTTGCAGATGATGCCAAATTAATGAGAGTTATTAAAAACACTGTTGACTGCCAGGAGCTACAGGGGGACATAGATAAGATTGATGAATGGAGTAAGACGTGGAAACTGGCTTTTAATGTAAAGAAATGTCATGTGATGGAGATAGGCAAGAGCAAGAGGAGGCCAAAATGGAACTACAAGATAGGACAGGAGGAAATACCTAAGACAAAAGAAGAAAAAGACCTAGGGGTGGTGATACAGGATACATAGGACAGGAGGAAATACCTAAGACAAAAGAAGAAAAGACCTAGGGGTGGTGATACAGGATACACTGAACCCAGAGCAACACATAAATAAACTATTTGGATCAACATATAGAATGTTAGCAAATATTAGGGTAGCTTTCCATTACATGGATAAGGATATGATGAAAAAAATTCTAACCAGTATGATACGTCCAAGATTAGAATATGCAGCAGTGGTGTGGTCACCACATGCAAAAAAGGATATAAGGAAACTAGAAAGGATCCAAAGAGTAGCCACGAAAATGGTACCAGAACTAAGCGAGCTGATATATGAGGACAGATTAAAAGAAATGGGACTGCCAACTCTACAGAACAAAAGAGAGAGAGCTGATCTAATAACTCTGTATAAGATAGTAAATGATATTGAAAAGCTAGACGAGCAAAACCTGGAGATAGAAGAAGAAACTAGACAGATGAGAGGACACTCAAGGAAAATCAGAAAAAGTCGGTGTCTAAAGGACACAAAAAAAGTACAATTTTCCACATAGAATTGTGGACACCTGGAATGGATTGAAAGAAGAGGTTGTTACAGCAACCAATATCCATAAGTTCAAGGAAATGTTGGATATATTGAGATATGGAGACAGGACACTATGAGCCCCGCTCGAACCCTGTATAATACAACTAGATAAATACACATCTCTTGCTGCAGTTCTTCAGACAGAAGTGAACTGCCCAGGTAATGCAGGATAGAAATGTCCTCTATGAAGCTAGGAAGCAGTCCACAGATTAAGACTAGTGATTTTTTTTATAGTGATTTAAGATTTGATTATGGATGGTCTTTATGAGTCCCTTGTGTTTTGATGTTGGAGATAGAATGAGTAGTACATTACTGCACAAGTGGTAGCAATGATGACTGAATTAGTCCTTCCTTGTGCTCCTCTGTAGTCGAAATAGTATAGCAAATGAAGCTACATCACCAGTCTTTATATACAAGCTCACATTTATACTAGCTTAGTGCTGTTGAGATGTGGTAATAATGATCAAGAGGGTGATAATGCTGTATATACTACATCCCTCACAGGGCTACGTTGGTGCAGCGCTGGTGCTTGGTGGAGTTGATAAATATGGCTCCCATATCTATTCCATTCATCCCCATGGCTCCACTGACCGCCTTCCCTACACCACCATGGGCTCTGGCTCCCTGGCAGCCATGTCAGTCTTTGAATCTCGGTGGAAGCCTAACATGGAGGTGAGAATTGTACAGTTTGATCTTACAGACTTGGTGAAAGTTTTGTTATGTTGGTTGACTTAAGATCCATGTATTGCCTAATTTATAGGTATTAAATGTATTTGATTTTGTAGAGGCTGTGGAATTTTATTGGATGTGTCATTAACCCTTTAAGGATAGGAAGCATTAATAGATGCTTAATTCAAGTAGTCACAGTGAGCTGGAGAGGATCAATAGATGCAAAGCTTCTCTTGCTTACCATTCAAATTTGTAGTTATGGAAAGTATTTGCTCTGAGTTGTCATATGTATCAGCTGTCCACCAAGAGTGTAAAATTCTTAAGGTCAGCTGCATTGGAGTCACACAAAGCAGGACGTGCCATAAAAACTGCAGCCCTGATGATGCAGTGCTTCCTGGCACTTCAGGGATTTGTTCTTGTCCCAGTAAGAGACTTATGTCCACTACTGTGAAAAATAAAGGAAACTAGGTACTAGCAGTGATATACAAGCTATGAAGTGACAGTGGCAGTGAAAGTAGCCCAATTTCCTTTGATAGAGCCATTTTCATGCAACCTGCCCTATACACTTAGGCCTCCATATGCCATCCTGAATCTTCCAGTTGGTAAATGGACGTTGATTTGTTATCTTGGTACATGAAACTATATTTTACCAAGATTAAAGTCTTAAGGGATTTTAAAAAAATTTCAAAAGCCCTCCTCAAAGCTACATGTATAGAAAACTATGCCTGTTATTTAAGAGTTAGCAAAGATATATTATGTAGATCGGTGAATTTGTAGGGAAAGAATGCAAAGTATGTCATCACGTGGACTAGAGTAAGCAATTAAAAAAAAGTGTGAGAAAAAATTGGCTTCAAGCAGTGGTCAACTGATGTGGAGGAATGGTGAAAATATACCACACCACATTTTTCCTTGCCATGTTGATTTATTCTTTAATGTTTCATGTTATAGTCAAACTGAGTGACTGATCGCTGTGGAATGAGGACAAAAGTACTTTCTCCTCTCTGCCAAGTGAAAAGGGCCTTTTTTGAGAGAGAGAGAGAGAGAGAGAGAGAGAGAGAGAGAGAGAGAGAGAGAGAGAGAGAGAGAGAGAGAGAGACTTGGCATTGTATTTGTGTATTACAGATGATTTTATGTAGAAATTCAAAGGATTGCAGATGAGTATTCTTGTGTAAGAGATGAAAGAAAAAAAAGAAAATAGAGTATTGCATTATGATAACTTGATCATCTCCTGTTTTTATTTGAAGCTGGATGAAGCCAAACAGCTGGTAAGGGATGCCATTGCTGGTGGTGTGTTCAATGACCTTGGCTCTGGCTCCAATATTGACCTTTGTGTCATCACCAAGGACGGCGCCACGATGACACGTCCCTATGATGTGGCCAATGTCAAGGGTCAGAGGTAAGTGACAGTTGGATGCTTTTGTGAGAGTTCTTGCTTTTTACCAATGTAGTTGAAGTAATATGAAGAAAATGGCACTCAGTTATTAGTGCACACAGGGATAAAGTTAGTTAAAAGCTCTACAAACATCTACTGGAATCCTGTCAATCTCTAGGGACTCCAGAGCAGATATTATCTGCTTAATGCTTATAAGGGCTTTATTCATGTACAGTAAAATTGTGTTAATCCAAGCACTTATGATCCAAATTTCCCTCTATTTTGAATTTTGAAATTGGAGTGAAAAAAAAAAGGAAAAAAAGATCATAGCCAAAATTAGATCTATGCAAATTCAATCCAGGTACCATGTGCACCATAATGGCGAGGGGTGGAAATTGAGTCTGCTATCAGTGCTCCCATACCCTACAATAACAATAGATATTACTTTTATAATATGATAAAGATAAAGATAATAAGATAAGTAAACTTTTTTGAATGAGAAAGAGGTATTGTATGATACATCCTGTGGTCCTAATGATACACAAAAATATGAGGATAAAAATAAGCCATCAACATAAAAAAATAAATGTTAGCTATTGTTGGCAACTCTGCTCAGCTATAACAAGGCCCATAGTTGCAGCCACAGCTGCTTTTGCAACCACCACTACCACCAAAGCTAACATTTATGTGTTTTCCAAGATATTGTATGCTGCACTTTAGTCACAACAGTAAGTCCAGTGGTTGGTGATTCCGATATTCATGTATTTGTATTTTACCAGAATGAATGCATGCTGCAGCATACATGACCAATTGTGCAGTAAATAATCATTTTAGCTAGCTGAATGTTAAAATTGTCATTGTTATGGTATTTGTTTCTAATTCAAGATGTGTAATTTTCATCTTTATTTCATGTTATTTCCTGAAATTAATGCCTTATTAGGTATTATTAACTGTAGTTCACACACACACACACACACACACACACACATGAAATTTTGGAAAGATAACACAGATAAAATCTTTGTTAATTGTCAATTTGGGTTTAGGAAGGGTAGATCCTGCACCACAAATTTGCTGTGTTACTACTCAAGAGTGCTGGAAATTGTACAGGTGGGAGATGGATGGGCAGATGGAATATACTTAGACATGAAGAAAGCCTTGGACAAGGTGCCCTACAAGAGACTTGTAGAACTTTGAAAGAATGGGAGATGTTCAGGGAAAGCTGTTGGAATGGTTGGAAGACTTCTTGGTAGGCAGGCAAATGAGAACAGTGATAAGGGACCAACCATTGTAACTAGGGGGGTTCTGCAGGGGTTGGTGCCTACACCTGTCATGTTTGCTGTTTTTATAAACAACATGGCTGAGAATATTACCAGTCATGTGAGTCTTTTTGCTGATGATGCAAAACTTATGTGTAGTGTGAAAGTTATTGGTGATTGTGAGGAACTACAAAATGATCTAGACAAGATTCACGACTGGAACGTTAGATGGCAAATATAATTTAATTTAATGATTATAAGCTGGGACACAAGATGATAAAAGAGTCACTGGAAGAAAAGATTTGAGGGTGATATTCTCGAAGACTTATCTCCAGGAAAGCATATCAACAAGATATAATAACTTTAATGATTCAGCCTAGATTAGAGTATGCAGCAATAATTTGGTCACCTCATGAACTATAGCACATAAAAAAACTGGAAAGGGTTCAAAGAGCAGCAATGAAGATGATTCCATAACTTCAAGATCAGTCATATGAAGAGAGATTGGCCAAGATGCAGCTTCCAACCTTGGAAAAGAGACTGGAAAGATGAGATATGATCGCATGTTACAGATTGGTGAATGGAATGGAACAGTTAGACAGAGAAAATCTTTTTGTATTTAGTGAGAGATTCAAGAGGACATGGAAGGAAATTCAGATCTACCACCTGTAGAAGAGATATAAAGAAGTTTAGCTTTCTACACAGAAGCATTAGGTTGTGGAATGGATTGGAGGGTGAGGTGGTGTGTGTCAATAACGTTCAAAGTTTTAAGAAAAAGTTAGATGAAAGTAGTTATGGAGATGGGACAATATGAGTATAGCTCCTCTCCTGTAAGTCACAACTAGGTAAACAGATAGATAGATAAATAGTTTATTGACGACAACCAAAACATGTACATTAAAATTAATATTACTCAAATTATCCTATAGGGTCCAACCTACTACATTTCCATTACCTCTTAATAATACACATATGCAAAGCTACCAATGAAAAGTATGTGGTAGAGATGTGAAGATGAACCCATGCTTTTCTGTAAGTATATGGATTGAAAGGTGAAGTGCAAAGAGATCATAGATAAAATAATAAAAGGAGAAAAAACATACCAAACAGCAGAAGAGCTGTGTGGAATTATGAATGAGAGCTTCAAAATTCTCAGAAGGAGGAATTTATGGAGCCAAACATGGCAGAGGCACATGTGGGATTCCAAGAAATCATGGTGCAGAAGCAAGATGTTGGCAGATTGTTGGGAAGTTTGGATATAAGAAAAGCAATAGGACTGGATGGAGTGTTAGGCTGGACACTAAGGGAATGTAAGGATCAACTAAAACAGCTAATTTGGGAAATGATTACCAGGTCATTAGAGGTGTGGAGGGTGCCACAAGAGTGGAAGAGGGCTAATATAGTATCCATTTACAAAGGATGAAAGAAGACTGAAGCATGTATCTAAATTTGTATTAATCATAATGAAACCTAACAAAAAGAATATAAACGAATAGACTGGTTTTGTGAAGTATATTAATCTTGGAAATCAGACAAATTGGGCTAATAGAAGATAGCAGTGGATGTAGAGGGGGAGGGAATAAGAGCTAGAGGCCGAGGAGGTGAGAGGAGTGTTCTATTTTGTGCTTTCTTCAGTCACTTTCGTTTATCATAAATTCTTGCTGAATTGCTAAACTTAAGCTTACTCATTTTACTCTTAATGCTACACTTTGTTGCTGAACTTATTTGGTTTTTTTTTTTTACATAGTTCATACCTTGATGAATTTTTCTATGATTTCATTTTTTAATTCAAATGACATCATATGCTTTTTATCAGCACTGTCCTTTGCACTCACCTGCTTAGAATGCATGGTTAGACAAAAGGTATTTGGCTAAATAACTGCACAAAACGTTGCACAACACAATAAACTTCCACAAAAAAAAACAAAAAAAAAAACAAAACATTAATGCATTAGAGGCTGGCAGCTGGGCATTTGCTGTGGTAACTAGTGGCTTAAAGTGTCTTGACTTGAATTTTGGCTCACAAGTCAAAGCAAAAAAAAATGGTTGAGCAAGTTGAGATGCTCGTAACTGAAGGTTCCACTGTATTATGTCATTAGAAAGCAAGGAACAAAATATTTACAAACTTTATGTTTTAGGATGTAAGTTCAATGCTGTGTACATATGGGTAAAATGATTTTTATCTGCAGGGTTGGCAAGTATGAGTACAAACGTGGAGTGACAGAAGTGCTCAACACTGTTGTACGGCCCATCGAGATTGTGTCTGAGACAGTCAAGATGGTACCTGAGGAGGAGATGGATACTGCTTAGCCACACTGGCCTCTAATTCAGTAATTAGGGATTCAGTAATTAAGGATGCTATTTACAAGATTATTGTGTTATTCTCAGAGTATGTGAATTTGTTTATTCATTGTTTGGTAAGCCTGTGTCTATGGTAACACTAAAATATTTAGTATATTCTCATATTTGGAATACGCACTGCTGCAACTATTTGGTAAGAAAGGTTTATCCTTAGAAATTTTATGATCTAAAAGTGTTTGCTTAAGCAAAGAAAGAGCAGCTGCCATTTACATCTGTGTGGCATCTTTTGAGAGGCACAAGTAGCCTGCTGTGTGTTTAAATAAAGCTCTGTGAGGTTTGTAATGTGGATTTGTCTTGTTCCTGAGAGGTTATGATGAACTGCTTTTTCATAAGCATAGGAGATTACCAGTAGCCAGATGTTGAGACAAAAATAGAAGCTCTTAGGCAAGCTTCTGAATGTGGAAAATCATGTTAGAGTGAATCTGGTTGTGTAAGATGACTTTGCTTCTGTATTCTTATACTGTGTTAGATGAAAATTATGTTTGATAACCTTGCATAGGAGGAAGATTGAGTGTATACGGTAATAAAACTGAATTCATACTCTTTAATTCTTATAAATTTTGTGAGCTATTGATTCTGGAAAAAAATTATAGTTTTTGTTCATGAGAATTGGTGTCCTCTACCATACCTTTGTGTTCTTTCTCTTCATTTTGTATTATGGTCAGAGGCAGCAGACTGAAGACTTGCTCATCTTTGCCCTTTTTTCCAATGTCAAAGTGGTGATTTAGATTTAAGGGTGTAGTAGTGACTTATTCACCTTAAGTGTTCATGGATGAATATCTGGTAGCAAGCTTAGTGTAGGAGATAGTCAGGGCTGTCAAGGTGAGATGATCTTATCTGGATGATCATAGTGATCGTTTGCCTTCCTAATGGATGAGCTCTTTATAGCTGGAATTAAATATAAATAGACAGACAGATTTTATATTTTTTATTAAATTTTTTTTATTTATTTATTTTCTCTTTGAAGAGGTCTCAGTGTAGTAGATATTATATATAGATGTGCTGCTGATTAATGTATTGTTTGTTACTCCTTTATACTGTGTTGTTAAGAATTCCCACAGCAGGATTGTAAGATGTGCCTCATGAGTGTGAAGATGGAAAGGAGAGCAAGAAACTACAATGAGAGAGAGCAGCAAATGCTTTGTCACCAGTTTATTGTGATGCAGCAGCAGCAGCTTTCATCTTGACTGGTCTATTTAGAGGAAACCATCACAGAAGGACATTATGATGGTAAGTCCTTACTTTGCATTAGATATTTAACAGTGTTCTTCAAATACTCACAGACAACATAGCAATAGTAATTTTTCAATATAACTTCATACAGAAGATATAATACATGAAATATATGGAGTGTCTGGGAGATGTTTTGATGGTCTTATTTCACTGTAGTGCACATGTGTAGATGTCCAGACAATACTCTCATAGATAATTTACACTTTTATCCCTACCCGATCTTTGGGTAGGGCTGAGACCACGTCACACACTACACACCGGGACTGCGAGGCCACAACCCCTCGAGTTACATCCCGTACTTACTTGCTGTTAGGTGAACAGGGGCTTGATACACATTAAGAGGCTCTCGCCGCGCCCGGGACTCGAACCCGGGCCCTCTCGGTTGTGAGGCGAGCGTGTTATCCACTACAATACGCGGTGTGTGTGTGTGTTTTAACGTCCGTGTAAATGCGGTTCATCTTTGGGGGTGTCTATGTAATTGTTAGTCATTTTATTTGGGTGGGGGTGGGGTGTTTGTGTAAATATGTGTCATCTTTGAGGTCCAGTAGAGTCCGCGTGCCTCCTGATGTTACGTTACGCAGCGGGGGGAGGGGGGGGGGGTGGAGCAGCTGAGTGTGTGTGTCTGTGTGTCCATGATGATAATATACGTCTAAGTGTTATTACTATCTCTTCTTGCCTTCCATTGACCGCCACTCAGGATTGGATCAGTTAGCGGAAACAGCCTCACCAACCATTGTATCATGCCATTAGCTGTCTACTTATCGCCAAGAAGAGAAGGAAGGAGGAAGGAATGTAAGGAAGATTGTAGGAGAGGCATGGTTTACTCCTCTTCATTATATCCTTGTACCATTCAAATCCAACTGAAGTGAGAATGAATCTGTCTTAACTCGGTCCCACTTGTTCAGTGTCCTTCTAACCTATTCATTACTTGGACGCATTCTTTTTTATTATTTTTTACGAGTTTTGAGTGTGCTTAGACGATTTTATTGACATTAGTGTGGGTCTATGGTGGTGACAAGATCAACGGGCCATTTGTTCACTATATAGAGGTCAAGTGAGGTGTGAGTGAGTCAGTCAGTTCACGCCAAATTTATAGGGGGAGAGGGAGAGGGAGAGGGACAAGGGAGGAATGGGTGAGAGGGAGAGGCTGCTGTGTTGTACCCCACCATTTTGTGTGTGTGTGTGTGTAATGTCTCTCTCTCTCTCTCTCTCTCTCTCTCTCTCTCTCTCTCTCTCTCTCTCTCTCTCTCTCTCTCTCTCCACAACTAGTTTCCAAGGCCACACACAGATGATTAGGGGGGTTTTGAAGGGTGTTTCTCCACTTAATAATGTAGAAATATTGGGTGAGGAAGGAAGAGTAGTAGTGAGAGGTGGGGTAAGCTTAATTATCCCCTTCGCTACTTGTGACACAATGTATACCATAGTACGTCATATTATGAAATTGTCGATACCGATGAACCGATGAAGTACATGCATCCTTACGCCATCGCTCCAGTAGTTTTGTATCTACTCAGTTGGTGTGTTTTGATGATTCAGTGACAAAGTGACTATATAGCACTTTTGTTTTCAAGGACATATGGGTGAGTATTCCCATAACCTTCCATTTTTTCCCACGGTCAACTGCTGCCCCAGAAAAGAGTGCACAGGTCACTTCCCTCGCCTCCCATTCACCTCTATTTTATTTGGAGTAGACCAGGGGGAAGGGGTGGGGGGCATCGCGAGGCCTGAGGCAAGGGATGAAGGGGCGGTGGCCGGCGGGCAGTGTGTGTGTGTGTGTGTGTGTGTGTTAGTGTGTGGTGCGTAATGAATGGTGTCGTCATTGTCATCCTGGTGTGATTCTGAGGGTGACCGGGATCTATTAGATTTATTACAGGAATCTAAGGATAATAAATC
>CM035190.1:11610141-11624953 GCA_020233015.1 Callinectes sapidus
AACAGAATAAGGAGAGAAGATAATAACACAGGAATTAATGAAATGAGAACAAAGTCGTTTTATTTGCTGTGTGTTTGATAATATGAGGAAAGAATTATGATGGTTTATTCTAACTTTTTTTTTCAGTTTTCAGTTTTTCTTTCCTTTTCCTCTATTTTTTGCTTTTTTCTGTTTTTTTGTTTAATTTTGGATAATCTGAGAAAGTATAAGCTGGTTTTACTTAATTTTTTCTTTACTTATCGTCTATTTTCTTTGATTTTCGTGTTTCGTTCAGTGTTCGATCGTTTCAGTGAACGGTGTCATGTCTGGCTTGACAATTTGTCCTTTTTTTTCTATCATCCTTCATCTCATTAATCATCGTCCCATCACTTTCATAACCCACTAGATTAAAGAAAAAAATAACATATCCTTTCCTCATTCCTTCACATTTTTTGGACCTTAATAGATAAATAACAATAAATAGACTCTTACTGCGCAATTAGCCATTCACATCTCCGAATGGGAAGAAGCAACAGGAAGGAGACTGAGGGTTTACTTCAGTGCCCCACCAGTCGTCAAAGAGGAAGGATACTCGCCTCCAGCCTCCTCCTCAACACCGCCACTATCACCACTCGAGATTAATTATTAAAGGTTAGTACTGAATAATTAGCTTGGGAGAATGTGAATATAATGATTCTAAGGTTTCCTGGAGTGAATTGGTATACATTAGTTAAGTTGCAAGTGGCTTTTGTATTGAATTATGTTGCTAATTGTGAATGTTTTGTGGTAATTAAGTTATAATTAGGAACTGGTTGTTAGTGTGGTGAAGTGATTAGCTATAGTAGTTAGAAGTAGTTAAGGTGTTGTGGTGACATTGATTTATCATTGTTAGGTAATTAAGTGATAGTTTGAAGTAGTTTAGTGGTTATTGTTGCATAATTAGCGTGCAGTAGTTAAGGCTTTTTTTTTTTTATTTTTTTTTTATCTATACAAAGTGGGCATTTTCATGGGAATTTATGGGCTAAAGGAGACCACGTAATGGAGGCCTCCTATCTGAAAGCCCACCCACTATGGGACCGTTATCCCGAGTAGACGACCAATTTCCACTCGAACCGTAGTCAGTATTCGAACCTTTGCGCTCGGGGATCCCAAGGCCCCCAGAGCGCAAGCGATTCCACTGTACTACGGCGGCTTGTTAAGGTACTGGTTAATTGGTGTCTTCATAGTTGAGTAATAGTCGTTGCTGATAGTCTAATAGTTTATTTTGCTTATTATTTATTTTTTACAGCATCACAAACTCACGTGGGGATTAAAATAGTACAGACTCTGGCCATTAATCTTTTCCCCTCCATAGACCCTTGCTAATGTCAATAAAAGTATCTAATTACACCTATAACTGATGGTAGAAATGTATCCCAGTAGTATTGAAGGGGTTATAATAGTACAGACTTTAGCCATTAATCTTCTCATCTCCATAGACCCTTGCTAATGTCTGTAAAAGCGTCTAATCACACCTAAAACTCGTGGTAAAAATGTGTCTCGGTACTGAAATCCATCCCAGTTTTCCAATGCTTCAGTTTTCTCCTTTCTTTCCAGGGGTGACTGCTGAGGTGGAACGAAGGAACACGGCGGGTGGATCACAGGTGGATGGAAGATTAGCAGGTGGCGGGGCACGGACAGAAGCTGTCTGAGTGGATTGTGGGTACAGGAGAGAGAGAGAGAGGGGGTGGGTTTGGAGGGAGGAAGAGGGGGAAGGTGGAGATAATGGGGGTTGAGCTGGGAGAGATGGAAAGAAGGAGGGAGGGAGGGAGGGAGGAAGAGGGTGGAGAGGGGAGAGGGATGTGAAGAGGAAGGGAAATGAGGTGGGGGGGGGGGGTCAGGGAGAGGAAGAGAAGGAAACACACACACACACACACACACACACACACACACACACACACACACACACACACACACACAGAGAGAGAGAGAGAGAGAGAGAGAGAGAGAGAGAGAGAGAGAGAGAGAGAGAGAGAGAGAGAGAGAGAGAGAGAGAGATTTATCCGTGACTTTCCAGTAATTCACCACTCTGTTAGTGAACCAAACAATGTCTACCTATGTCTGTCTGTCTGTCCTGAATCTAGGCTTATCTAACCTATTGCTGCTGCGTATCCTGCCCTGCCCTGCTGGCTACTAATTTCTATCACCCGTTCAATGCTTCCTTTATTTATCCCTTTTACCCATTTGTAATGATGTCTAGGATGATAGACAGACTAGGAGAGTGCTTGTTTATTTAGTACATATTATGACATGGTACTACGTATGTATGTCATTCCATACTTTAGGACGTAGCCTACTAGATACATTAGTGTTTGAACAATGTTAGATTGGGTTTGGGTATACATACTTAGTGAATAGTACTTACTGGTTCCTTTAGCTAATTGTGTACTACAGGTTGTGTATTGTTGTAGTTTAATATTAGTCTATTTTCTGGTACATGTAGGATGATGCAATACTCAGTTTTGATAAGTCAGCAAGGTTCAAGATATGATATTTTGTTGTTTAAGCGTGGGCAAGGTTTAGCCGCGCCTGCCCTCCCACGCGGGCAAATTCACGCCAAAACATACCTCACTTCAACCTTCTGTATCTTCTTTCGTACTGAAGCCATGTTACTGAATGAGGTATCATTGTAAAGTCCATATCTTTAGCTGTCTTTTGACGTTAATTTGAATGCTGCATGACTATTGGTAGAACAAGTACATTATTATGAAGTAGCAACTATGTAAACACATTATTATAGACAAATATACACCTCTTTTGTTCTTCTTTTCTATCATTTAGACATAAGAGACATTACTTTTTATAGTTTATGTTAAATGCACCGATAAAAAGCTCAACTACAGTTTTATTGTAAATATCAATGGTTAGCATTACTTGCTAAACTTAGCTATGTGTCACCATTCACACCAGCATGCTGCGGTTACATTGTGTAGCAAAATGAAAAAAATGAAAAACAGAAAACAATGATTTAATTTTTGAGATTACAAAGAGTAATTTTTACAGTTAGCTACATACTTGCGGCTGTGTCACTCACTGCACTGTACACACTGGCCACTGGCTCAGGCGATGCAAGGCTACGGGTGAGGCTACTGCCTGCCTCACGCCACACGGCCACTATACAACGCATGACATTTGCATTGCCATTCTCTGCATCCAGCGTTATTTAGCATAACCATAAAAAATATATATACAGATAACATTGTCGTGTATGTTAGGTAGTGTAGCTAGTTAGTAGTAGGGTGAGCAGCATCGGCCGAGGTGGCGGGGGTGGGGAGGGATCTTGTTACCTTCCTTACACTCTTCCTTCCTTGTCCACTTTGTAATTTATTTTGTATCTCAAGCACACCTGAGAAAGTCCTGGGTGATCGTTTTTTGTAATTCTGAGATGAGGAGGCAGTGGCAGCAGTGGGAGTAGGTGAATATGTGGTGGTGGTGGTCGATATAGCGGGGGTGGGGGGGGAGACTGGTGCAGGCGATAAGGCAGAGCTGATACGGCGTTGCTTTTCCCTCCCGTGACCAGTGACCACGTGCTGCATGCCTTTTCCTTCTCACGCTCTTTCCTCTTTTGTCTTGTTGTGAAGCTGTGGCGTCGTCTAGCGGTCATCTTGTCAAAGCTAGCAGAAGGCATAGACTGACCACTGATAGGGTAAGAGAACGTGGGTGGGTATTCTTTGAAGGAAAACCATGTTTACTCAACGGAAGGACAAACACATTAAAGCTGACGCTGCAAGGGTTAAGGGTTAAAAAGGGGGGGGGGGGGGGGGGGGGGGGGGAGGTTCACCATAATTAGTTTGTTATTATTATGATTTAACTTTTCTATGAAGAACGTTGATGTTGTAGCTACAGATGGCAAGGGTTAGTTTGGGACCGGGTAGGATTACAATTATGATGTATGGAGAGATGTGGGCGCAATTGTACAGACATTCTCTCTCCCTCTCTCTCTCGTGGTGATAATGAAGATAATTTGAAAAGATGACATTAAACCCAAGAATAACTCTCTCTCTCTCTCTCTCTCTCTCTCTCTCTCTCTCTCTCTCTCTCTCTCTCTCTCTCTCTCTCTCTCTCTCTCTCTCTCTCTCTCTCTCTCTCTCTCTCTCTCTCTCAGGGTAAAGTAAATGGCTGTTTTTTTCCTTTTCTTTCTTTATTATAAGTTAGGTTTGGTATATAACTTTTTTGTGTGTTCATTTATATAATATAAAAATAACATGAGAAAATACAATGATTTTTTTTTTTATTACAGGGAAGAGGAGGGGGGGAAGAAGAGGAGGAGGGAAGGAAGGAGGAAGAAGAGGAGAAAGAGGAACAGGAAGAGGAGAGGAGAAAAAGAATATTCAAGCGTGTTTTTCCTTTTCTTTATTATAAGTTAGCTTTGGTATAAAATTTTATATTTTTTTGTATCTATTTATTGGATTATTATTTTTTTCATGTTATTTTTCTATCATTCTCTTTTTTTCATTATAGGAAGGAGGGAAGGAAGATGGGGGAGGGAAGAGGAGGGAGGAAGAGGAGAGGTGAGAAAGATAGAAAATTCGAGTGTTTTTTCTTTTCTTTCTCTGTTGTAAGTTAGCTTTGGTATAGAATTGTTTGTTTTGTATTAATTTATTTATCGTTTTTCTTGTTTTTTTTCGTTCATTCCCTTTTTTTCATTACAGGGAGGAAGAAGAGGAGGGAAGGAAGAGAATTGAGGAAGATAATATTCAAGATAGAACAACAATGACAGTAAGTAGGTAAGTGAGACTATTATTATTAATATTAAAGGTGTATTGTACATAACATACATACATACATATATACATAATCATAGACTTTGAACATCCATACATACATAATACATACATAACCATAGACTAAGATAGTGAAATTGAGAAAGATAGATAGAATACTTAATGTTGTACAAGAGTTAAGAATTAGTTACCTTTGTGTGATAGTAATACTGAGTGAAGAATGGATGAATTATAACATTATTTTGAAGGGGTAGAAAGAGCCGGCAGAAATGTATGGAGGAAGGCTTATAAGGGAGAGTGATGATTGGATGAGAGAGAGAGAATTATGACAAAATATAACAGAACACATTTATTTATATACCTAACCAGATCTACAGTTGAAAAAATAGGAAAAAAAACAATGAATAAAGGAGATAATTAGTTTCTCCATTAATTACTAACTGAATTCTATAACAAACATGAATGGAAAAGAAGACAAATCAAACTATGATGTATTGAGAAACCCTTTGCTCTCTCATCACCACCACTATTTTCTAATTGTTTTGTTTTTCCATAGATGTTCCTGAGTCTCCACTACAAGAAAGAAGGAAGGAAGAAAGAAAAGCTTAAGAAAAAAATAGAAGAAACGACGAAGACCACTACTACCACTACTACTACCACATCTTCACTAACCCCCCTACCCCCAGCACAAAAGATCTCGGGATTAGCCTGATTGGCTGATTTAGAGAAGGTGTTAAGTCCTAAAGGCTCCCTCACTATTATGCTTTTTCTTTTTTTTTATAATTTTTTTGGGGTGTGAATTTAGTAGTGGTCTTTCTCCGGAGACTCTTTGAGGTATAATAAAGAGAGTAGTAGTATTGTATGGATAGAGAGATGTAAATAAAAAGTATTAGTAGTACATAATTCCTGTGTTTGTGACCCTTTCAAATTTTCTCTTTAAATCTCTAACCCCCTCTATCCTTCCTTCCACTAGCTTTCTCAATTTCCCTCCATCTCCTACTGATGCCTCTTCTACTTCCAACTTTTTACTTTACTCCCTCCCTTCTACTTCCAACTTTTTACTTTACTCCCTCCCTTACTACTACTACTACTACTACCACCACCACCTCCCAGGAGAAGACACTGAGCCACCACTTCAGTGCCAGTGCCTGCTACAGCTGTTACTGCTGCTGTCAATTCCTGAAAGAGGAGGTTGGCATAAAAAAGTGGATGTCTCTGCTTAATAAGCTAATGAATGCCATAGCCACTCCCTCTACCTATGCAACAAAAACTGACAACAATATATAAATAAGCCTCACAGTATGTTGTAAAAATTGGCACATTTTCAACCTCTCATTTAAAACCAAAATACCACAAACACATTAGAACCAAAACTGAATAACGAAGAAAAAAACCTGCCAATTTACCTACAAACCCAACACACACACACACTTATCAACAGCAAGGCCAAACCAGACGGCGTAACGCTGCATCTGAGCGATGACATTCACATCAATTGGCTTGGGCTGAAAGAAAATAAGACCATACATAAATAAATATAAAACTAGAGAAAAAAATAAGAAAGCACATGAAATAATTTCAACAAGAGCATTATAGAACAGGAAAAAAAAAAATGAACATAACACCAAATCCACCTCACCTCAGGATGGAAGATGATCTCATGTGCCAGGAAGCACTCATAGCCAATGTCAATAGTAAAGGCTTGATTGTTCACAGGACAAACTATCAGTAAGAAACAACAGTACACCAATCCATACCTTCCCTGACAGCTTTAGTAACACAAATGTAAAGATGGTAAAGAAAACCCATGTCCGTCACTCTCTCTGAGGAAGACATTCTGTCGAAACATAAGAGTCAAGAATGTCCATGACCCAGCCCAGGTTTTCCTTACCATCTTTACACTCATTTGTCTTACTACTACTACTACTCAACACAAATACCAACAAAAAGCGACACACTGAACAACAAGAAGCAACACAATCTCATACTCCTCACTTTCAACAGCCTTAGCAGTCTCCATGCTCATTTGTGGAGGGATGTTTGGCTCTCTCTCCCTCAGCAAACTCTGGACAAAGTAAGAGGTGATGTCCTTGCCAGCGATGGGGATGTGTTTGATGCAGCTTCCTACTATCACATACATACCACATACCACATACCACATACAAACCTACATCACATACATATCACATCAGCCTGTAAGCGTACCAGTGGGTCATTACAACACTGATACCTTCAATGGTGAGTGTCGTCATGTTTCTTCTAAACTTTCACTGCTGCTATTGGCTTCATCTTTCCTTAATAACTGATGACTCTAAGATAGCTTAATTTGTTTCATAATTACCTCAAGTGTTTAAACTGCGTAGAAAATGCAAAATATACTCTTTTTTTCAAGTATTTCTTTCTCACAGATGCTATTAAAGACCTCAAGCATTGCTATTGTCTCATATCACATTGAAAGAGTTAATGGATGCAGTGATGTATGTAAATGAATCATTGCATCTTGCACTGGGAAGGTAGGCAGAATACAATGGCCAGAGTTGCACTAAGGAGGAGGACAGAACAGAATGGACAGAAAGTTCTAGCAGTCAGGGTGATGAAAGACACTGATTAACTCTTGCACTAAGGAGGAGGACAAAGTAGCAATGATGGGCATGTGGTGGCAGTGAGTGGTGAAGAAGACAAGGCCCAGTACCCACCACAAGGATAACGTGCATCACACCGTCGCCTGAGTCAATGACGGTGCCTGTGAGGGAGCGCTCTGTGGCCGTGACACCCAGGACGCCACCAGGGACAGCACCGCCTGGACTGCGATGTACAGCCCAGGCACGTTGAACGACTCAAACATGATCTCTGGGGGGAAGAGAGGAAAAAAAAAGAAAGAGAAAAGAAAAAGCATTATCACTTTGTGTGAATCAATTGACAGAAAAGAGAAAGAGAGAGAGAAAAAAAAGCATTATCACCATTGTGTATCAATGCATTTTTTTTATTTAAGCAGAAGCTAGTCAAGGGCAACATAAGACAACAAAAAAACTGCCCCAAAATTTTCTAGTCCCCCTGTAGGTTAGAAAGTGCATGTGTTGTCTGTCAGTATAGCTTCATTAGGCTTTCTCTAAACATGAAGGAGCAGAGGAGTAAACATTTATCCCATTCTTTCACATAACTCTCCTGCTGGACCTGCTCAGGAACTGGCATCTAAGTGGGGTCTTTTCATCGAATAATCTTTGTTGCCCTTATCCAGCTTTCTCCTCTTACAAGGAAAGCATAAAAAATAAATAAATAAAAAACACAGCTAGGTAAACACACACACAAACAAGATATTTGCCACTGTCTTTTGGCAAATACTTTTGGACATATAAGGTAACTGGCAAATTAGCAGTCTTTTTTATTTTGTTGTCTTATTCCCCCAGCTTCCCCCTCTAACACAAAAAAGTAATAAAAAGGAAAACACACACACACACACATACAGATGGATGGACAGACATACCTGCAGTGTACTCTCTGTTCTCTGGAGTGTTGAGAGGCAGTTCGGTGAGGAGGAAGTAGTGGTCCTCTGACTCTGCTCTCAGGTACTTCAAGATGCACTGCTCCATAAATTCTCCATCAAGTCCCAGTCCTCCACGATACCAAGTCTCACTGGGTACTGTTGGGGGAGGCACTCATGTACACTCTCTCTCTATTTTTTTTTTGTACTGTTAGGCAAGCCACTCATGTACACAAACATCCACACACTCTCCCTCTCTCTCTTTTTCTGGTACTGCTAGGTAAGACACTCAAGTACACACTCTCTTTCTCTTTCTTTGGTACTGTTAGGCAAGGCACTCATGTACACACACTCTCTTTTTCTGGTACTGTCAGGTAAGGCACCTCATGTGTATACACACACACACACACACACTCTCTTTTTATGAAATCACTAAATTCTTCAGTTCTTTCTTCCTTGTAGCTTTCCTTCACTCCCTGTCTCACTTCACCTAACTTCTTTGTGTTTCTTTTCTTTGCCTAACCTAATGTTTCTTTGTACCTTACAGTGTCTAACCTAACCTAAAGTAGGACTCTCCCTCTCTCCACCTAACTTAACAGACACACACACACTTTCCACCAAATCTAATCTAACACAGTCTTTCTACCTCACCTCACCCAAAAGTACAACTCTCTAACCTACCATTGTTATTTTTTTATTGATTCCTTTAGGGTGCAATAAATTTATCAAATCAAATCTCTCTCTCTACCTAACCTACCCCAATCCACCCCAGTCACCTCACCTTGATAGCATAGCCAGTAGCGTCCATGGCCTCATCCCCAAAGAAGAAGTCCAGGTCCTCTACTCCCTTGCAGAGGCGGCGCTGGGACTGCTGCTCCCCCACCTTGGCCGTCTCCTTGATGGCCACCGCACTGGGGATGATCATCTGTGGCTCGTGGTTCCCAGCAAACCCCAGCCAGCTTGGTGTATCTGAAGAAGGGGAGGTGGTCAGTGGGTAGGGATTAGTGGAAAAAGGTTTATTCACAGTGGGAATTGAAAGTGTGATGCAACAGTCAGTAAAAAAAAAAAAAAAAAAAAAAAATAATAATGAAAATAAAACTTAGTATATCTAAAGGAAGGGAAGCAAGAATAGATTATAGTGATTGGTGGAAAAGTTTATTCATAGTGGGAAATGAAACTGAGGCAATGATCGGTAATAATAAAAAAAAAAATAATAAAATAACCTGCCAGAGAATGTTATGCCTGTATACTAAAACACTTTGCTGTCTCACCATGACAATTTTCCAAAGGCTCTGTTTAAAGATAGTCATGTTTCTAAGGCTATTTCTATGGTTTTGGTGATGGATTGGTAATATTTCTTGTTTATTATGAGGAGAAACTGTCTTGGAAACCTTTTTAAACACATACATACATACATCCAGACAGACAGACAGGAGCAGCACCCACCTGTCAATGGCATCCTGGGCCCGCCATTCATACTCTGGGTCCACAAACGCCTCCACCTGCGTGAAGGACGACGTTTCAATGTTGACAGTGGGTTGCAGTGCCGCCATCTGATCAATGGGCCACCGGAAGTTCATGTCGGTCTTCTGGCTGGGCGACACCACCTGCTACAACAGAGACGGACTCACTGCCGATAGGTACAGGCTCTCTGCCCTGACATCAAATGTTTTGATGAGTCCCGAGGCGGAAAAAGCCACCACGCGTTGCTGCTTTGGGGTCTGTCCGCCACAGTTCTCCCATGGACAGCTGCTGTGGTGTTCTGTGCGCTGCAAAGAATTAGGTGAGGTGAGGTAATGATTGGTTAGATTAGATTAGGTCAGGGTACAACTAAATTTCTTACTTATTCATTTCTTTTCACTGTATTCAGTACTTTCAACAAACCTCACTCATTCTTTCTCATACAATTAAATTTCTTTCCTAGCTTTACTTGATTTTTATCAGTACTTCCAACACTAAATTACAACACATCACACCACTAACCATTCACTCACTCAGTCACTCACACACACATGCTCATTAATGCACACACACACACACACCTGTGCATACTACTGGAGGGTGTGAGGAAGACGGAGGAACCATTACTGAGAGTCTGTGAGTGTGGAGGAGCCTTGGATGATGTGACGGAAGGTCCATGACAGGCCACCTTAGTAACAGACACCTTACTGCAGGATGGACCCACGTCTGTTCCTCACCTTCCCACCCCCTTCCTTCCTGCTCCTCCTCCCGCACCTCCCCCTTGGCAGCCTGGCTCTCTGTGGCCCTGTAGTGGCTAACGGGGCTCCTCCAGGTGGTGAGGTCTGCGAGAGGGTTCTTGTCGCTGGGGCTGGTGGAGGTGGTGGTGGAGAGTGAAGCTTCCCAGATTAATGGACAAGCAAAAGGGGAGGAAATGGAACCTGTGTGTGTGGTGTTGGTGTTCTTCGGGGACATGCCACCTGATGATGATCTGTTAGTGGTATGGGGTGTTATGTTAGATTAGGTTGATAAAAATGTGTAATAATAAAAATACCAGATAACACAAGTGATAATATTGTATAAGTGGTAGAATCTATTTTGGTGATGTCAGATTAGGTTACGTTCGACAACTTAGAATATGGTGGTGGTCAGTGGAGGACGTTTTCGGATCTTGATTTGACTCTTTTTGTCGAGATGATCTTTTTCCCCACAAGGACGTGATGCTATGGAAGAAAAAGATATGGTAAGTTAGTTTTAATACGTTTCTATGGTTTAAAAAGAGGATAATGTAGGTTTTTACAAAAATGTGATATATTTAAGCTGCTTTCTCTCATGTACAGTATATATTTCAGCTTCCATCAATAGTTGAAAGAAAACAATATATATGAAACAGACAGACAGAGAAAGAGAGAGACAGATAGACACATTGGTTATGGTTATTACATTTAGAAATAACAAGAGTACTATAGCAGTTTTCAGTGGCATTTTGTGGAAGAAAATGGAAATGATTTCATTAGGTGCCGCAACAGCTTAGGTCATATGCAAGGATATTAGAATTCTTGGTCATATGGCACCACTAGACACACACACACACACAATCATTGTGTCTTGCTGATGGAAGAAAGGATAGAATTTATGACCGAATAATAACAACTTTACTTTCAAATCTTAGGTTACGTTAGAAGTCCAACAGTAAAGAGAACATAATCATTAAGAAATAAACAAGGCAGCAAATAGTTTACCTTGTCCTTGGCTGTCTCGCCACGGCCCAGCAGCTGGCTAGTCACGGGGAACTGAAAGGACGGTGGAGGAGGCGCTGAGGCAGATGAGAAGCATATTAACAATGTTGATAAGTAAACAGTATTCACACAGACAGCTGATTCTGATACAACACAAGAAAATACAAGGGAAGCTGCAAGAAGATATCAGATCTGCAGGTGGAAGGTCCTGCATCAAACATAAATATACCGATATATTTCCACCTCTCATCTCCAGCCTATTGACTCAGCACTCACTCACACACACTCACACACGCACGCACGCACGCATGCAACACACACACACACACACACACACACACACACAAACACGCAAACACGGTAAACATACAGTAAATCATGATATAATATGCTAGATAAAGAGTCAGAAGGCAAGGGAGCAGGGCCCGCCATTATGACGTCACGGATGATGACGTCACAGCCTGACCCCGTGCTCTAAGTTGACTGTCTATATTTACGTACGTATTTTAGGGGAGACCATTTTAAAAATGACCTTTCGAAAAAACGCTTTCAGACCAAAGATTTGGCCATATTCCGGCTGGATAAATACTCTAACTAATTCCCAAAATACAAACAAACTCTAAACAACAGTAATTGTAAAGAATTTCCACTAGAAAAGAAGTATTTTATAAAAATATGACCCTTTTTAAAACTCGTTAAATACTCGCTCACTATCCCTTGAAAGAAACCAAAAACCACTTCAAAAGACTTGACTAGTTATTTTCAATTATTTTCAACACTTTGGAGTGAGTTAGAGGCAGAAATAAATCATTCACAGGCTGATAAATAAATAATTAATGCAATTTTAACACCGCTACAAAAAAAAATTTTCCCTCCACTGATTTCACTGAGCTTTACGCACAAAACATAGTTTGATATGGACTATCTTTGGCAATTAATAAGAACTTGATAATGCCTCAAATAAAGAATGGTCTTGGGCGTTCCAATTATTTTGGCGCAAAAAGCCGCCCTTATTTACGATCATCATAACGCCAACCACAGCTATCTCCACCCCCCACACGCAAGACAGACCTTCAAAACAGCCCACAGTACTCATAGAAAGCATTAAATTTTACTGTTGAGCCCAAATAAATAGTCCAGGCATAAATGCAAATATCCTTAAATATGAGCCGGATAGCGGGCGGCCGCGGGCGGCGGGGGCGGCGGCGGGGGCCCGGGGTTTGCTACCGAACCCCCCCTCATATCTCACTTAAACCTTCATAACAAACTTGACCACGAAAGCTATGTCTCAATGGCTAATATGAAAGTTTAGTACCATGGCTGCATACTGTGGCAAGATGAGCCTATAATAATGAGAGATAAGGCTGAAAATGACCGATGAAATGAGGCGCCGGGGTCTGTGGAGGGGTAGCCCCCCCATCCTGACTGGCCTAAGTAAACATTGGCACCCTAAGGCTTGTCACAGCGCCTTGTATTCACCTTGATATCGTAGTCCAGCCCCTGTGATTCCAACTTGCAGCTTCAGTCCAGTAATTAGATGACTTGAACACTTTAAAGCACTCGTGAAACACTGCTAATCACCGTAAAAATCGTCTTCATATGTCACTAGAATGCTAAAATACTCCTGTAATCTCAGTAGTCACTTTCACCACAGTTTTTTTCTGGTAGAAATCGTTTTAATTTGCCATTGGAATGGTAAAATCGCTTCAACCAGAGGCTTTTCAATGGGTTAAAAGTAGCTAATCTACCCACCCAACACTGGGCAACCAGCTGCTGACTGGCTGGCTAGCTGGCTGCGCAGAAACCACACCAGCCCAGCCGCCCCTCCCACCCCATCCTTGGTGTCTGCTGGCCGGGAAAGTGCTTGCTTTGAAAGAAACATAACTCTGAAAGACATACATAGTATGTCTATAGTACTTCTATAGTCTAAAGTACTAGTCTTAAGCACAGCTGGAGTGGACAGCCGCCTCAAAACAGCACAATTTGTAACCATGCGACTTACAGACCACTGGCTGGGTGACACTGACCGTCCTACCTATCCACGGGGTGTATACAGCGGCAGCAGCAGGACGACTGACTGGCCCAGCCACACCCAGCCTGCCAGCAGGCCTCCCACCCCCACCACCACCAAGCCGCCACCGCTACGTCTGCCAAAAAACAATAGACACACTACATGCCTGGTGGGATCAAGTTCCCTTCCAAGAAATTAATCAAACAAACTTATATCAATATCATTCATGATACACTCCCATCTCCAAAGAAAGATGCACAATTCTTCTACAGGAAGTAACACCACCAGTCTGTGAACAGATCTACACAATGTTTTATCTTTAAACCCCTCATAGTCAGCACCAGAACAACATAAGCGGGTGGCGACTGCAGAAGGCCTGGCAGTATGACCTATACAAGCCAGCCCCTTTAATTAATCTGTACTACATATTTATCTATCCCATTCATCTGTCCCCTCTGTTCCCTACTTGTAAGCCATCCATCATCCCCTGATCCACTCTAATACCTTCCCATCTATTCCATGAGCTCTGTCTGACCTTACTTATCAGTATCCTATGGTGTACTCTGTCGAAGACTTTGCTAAAATCCAGAAAAATTATTATATCATACCTGTCACCACTATCTAAGGTTTCAAATACTTTCCTGTACAAGGATAATGCTTTAGTATGAGAAATGAAGAGCTTCTTCAGCTTCTTAGTTTATTACATAAACTACTACATGCAAAAACATCATCAAAACACTGCACTTCCCATCCAATACTTCTAATACATGGTACTTCATACAATAAGGAGCATAACATTGCTGTAACACTAACAAATACTTTACTACAATACTACACCTTTTACTAACGAAGCAGGCTACAAAAAATGACAGAACATACTAACACAACATCCCTCACACAAGTAAGCTGAGGAAGACCGGCAGATAGAGAGAGGGCAACACAGGGGCCTGAAAATTTTATGTGCTTTTTATTTTCATGGTTTTTGTTGACCTTGGCCAACTTCAGCCTCTTACATAAAGAACAAAATCATTCATGCTGCCCTTTGCTGCGAGTTCTCTCTATTCCTCCTGTCTTGTTTTCAAACCTGCAAACTACTAATATATCCATGATTTAATTCTAAGATAGCAGATTTCCTTCACTTTATAATACAGTGTCATGAAATTGAAGGGCTTTTGGGAGAAATATGATGTTTGTTTGCTACACGTTTAGTAATGAGACAGAAATGTGTGAAGCAGTTAGTTATCAAAAGGAGCATTGATTATTGCCAGTGTTAACCCCTTCAGTACAGGGACACATTTTCAAATTCATTGTGTTCATTTTTGGCTGATTTTATACAGCTCCCGAAACTCATGTGGGGATTTAAATGGTGCAGCCTCAGCCC
>CM035190.1:11646258-11659754 GCA_020233015.1 Callinectes sapidus
TTATATATATATAGATATATATATATATATATATATATATATATATATATATATATATATATATATATATATATATATATATATATATATATATATATATATGAACATGCCTGCTAGCTGCCCTTGCTACATTACATTATATTTCTATTTACAGATTTCACGTTGTTTAGTGTTGATGGTTCTTAGAACCGTATCAGCGTGTGATAGATAATACTCTTCACAGCAGCAGCAGGGCTCCCTCCCTCCCTCCCTCCCTCCACGCAGAGAGCAGCAGCAGCAGCAATGTTACACTACAACATTCTCTGCACTGCCACTGCAGCGATTGTATTGTAGCACGTGTCTCGCCGCCGTCGCTGCTGCTGCTGCTGCTAGCAGCAGCCGGCGTGTTGAGTGTTGTTGGCACACGTAGCAAGCAGAAAGCAGCAAGTAGCAAGCAGCAAGCTCTCTCAGCACACGTTTTTTCTTTTATTCAAGTGGTGCTTCCACTTATCCTTAGGAATGAAGTGGCGTCCAGTAAGGTGTGTGTGTGTGTGTGTGTGTGTAGGGTCGCCAGAAGCTGAGTGAGTGAGTGAGTGACGACCAACAGGTGCAGGCCAGCAGGCCGCTCAACACCAGGTTCGCTTCATTAATTATTAATTAATTAATTATTCATCTACTGTCTATCTATTTTCTTTGCATATAACCTACTCGATTTCTTACCTGAGTCAAGAGAAACATGAAAAATACAACCACTTTTTGGCAGCTGTTAGAATAATATGCTAGTTCCCCAGGCCAGCCATGAAGGTGGGTTGGGTGTGGAATGTCCGGGACGGAGGCGAGTCAGTGTCTCCCCTGCGTTCTGAGGTACATTTATAAACCCATGTATGGGTTTATGAATATGAGGAAGGTAGGGGTGGAGGAGGGGTAGGTGGGTGTTTAGATGAGGGATGGTAGGCTGAGAGAGAGAGAGAGAGAGAGAGAGAGAGAGAGAGAGAGAGAGAGAGAGAGAGAGAGAGAGAGAGAGAGAGAGAGAGAGAGAATGGTGGGGCGTGTAGGAGGGAGGGAGAGAAGGCCGAAGATGTGGAGGGGAGGGGTTGTTTCAAGTGTCAAGTTACCTCTTTGCCTTGGTTGGCCTTGTTCGCTTACTTATGTGTTATTTCGTTCATTACTTTTCCTTTGACGTTTATGGCGTTTTATATTTATTGTTCCATTGTTCATCTGTATTAGTTGCATCACCTACTTGATTTCTTAGCGCATATACTGTGTGAATAGCAAATTAGCAAGATACGACTACTGGTCGTTCCAGGCCGTGACGTCTGTGTTCCTGCCACACGTCAGCAGGTGAGGGTGGGAGGGCCGAGCCGTCTGTCTGCCGGCGAGTCCTTGGTTCAGTGTGTCGTGGCGTGAGGGTGTGAGCGGGTGGAAAGGTCTTATTATCCTATTGAAAAGCCTCTAGTTGAACGAACACGGGTTCTTGAAATGTTTGACCATTCTAGTGACATATTATTAAGACGATTTTTACCTTCCACACCCTCGGGAAGAAGTGAGAAGCGGGATTGAACGATATAAGGACAGAATAAGGAGACCGTGCTGGTTGTTGTTCAGTGTTCAAGTCATCTTAATACTCGACTAAAGCCGCGAGATGGAATCACAGGGGCTGCAGGACTATGTTATCAAGGTGACTGCAAGCGCTGTGACACAAGCCTCACGGTGTCAGTATTTATTTAAGGCAGTCACTCCTATATGGGAGGGATAACCCCCCACCACAGACCGTGGCGCAGTCTTTGATTCTCATTTCATCGGTCATTTTTGGCCTCATCTCTCATTATTATGAGCTCATCTTGCCACAGTATGCAGCCATGGTACTAAGCTTTCATATTAGCCATTCAGACATAGCTTTCGTGGTTAAGTTTAGGTTTTGTGAAGGTTTAAGTGAGATGGGGGGGTCGGACCCCAACCCGGGGCCCCTGCCGGCCGGCCGCCAGCCCGCTCTTATTTCAGCATATTTTCTTTTATTTCTGGAGTGTTTATTTAGGCTCAATAGTGAAATGTAATGCTTTTCATGAGTACTGTGAGGTGTTTTGAATGTCTGCCATGCGTGTGGGGGCTGGAGATAGCTGTGGTTGGCGTTATTATGATCGTAAATAAGGGCTGATTTCTGCTCCAAATTAATTGGAACGCCCAAGACCATTCTTTATTTGAGGCAGTATCAAGTTCTTATTAATTGCCAAAAAAAGTCATTATTAAACCATGTTTTGTGCATAAAGCTCAGTGAAATCAGTGGAGGGTAAAAGTGTTTGCTAGCGGTGTTAAAGTTGCATTAAGTACTTATCAGACTGTGAATGATTTATTTCTGCCTCTAACTCACTCCAAAGTGTTGAGAATAATTAGAAAGAATTACTCAAGTGATTTGAAGTGGTTTTTAGTTCCTTTGAAGTGATAGTGAGTGAGTATTTAATGAGTTTAAAAAAGGGTTGTATTTTTATAAAATACTTTTTTTCTAGTAGAAATTCTTCACAATTACTGTTGTTTGGAGTTTGTTTATGCTTTGGGAATTCGTTAGAGTATTTATGCAGCTGGAATATGTCCAGTTTTTTGTTCTGAAAGCGTTTTTTCGAAAGGTCATTTTTAAAATGGTCTCCCCTAAAATACGTACGTAAATAAAAGAGCACCAGGCCAGGCTGTGACGTCATCAGCCGTGACGTCACAATGATGGGCGCCTCCTGCAGCCTTCCCTTTCTGACTCTTATCTTCCATATATATTATGATTTACTGTGTTTGTGTGTGTTTGTGTTTGTGTGTGTGTGTGTGTGTGTGTGTGTGTGTGTGTGTGTGTGGTGCTGTAATACCGTTATATTGGCTCGCTCCATTGTGAAGTCATTTTTTCCAGGTAATTTTAGGTGTGTGTGTGTGTGTGTGTGTGTGTGTGTGTGTGTGTGTGTGTGTGTGTGTGTGTGTGTGCTTAATCAATAGGTAGGGGATAGATAATACGTAGAAATCTCTCAGTATATTTATGTTTGCTACAGGATCTGCCACATACAGATCTAATATCTTGTTGCAGCATCTTCTTCCCTTCATTTCTTGTGTTGTAACCGAATCAGCTGTTTTTGTGAATGTATTTAACTGATGGACATTATTAATTTGCGTCTCCTCTCTCCCCAGGGCCTCCTCCACCGCCCCTGCTGTTCCCGTGACTAGCCAGCTGATGCCCCTTTATGTCTGCTGGGCCATGGTGAGACAGCCAAGGAGACATTCTTACCACTGAGCTATTAGGTGTATGTGTGTGTGTGTGTGTGTGTGTGTGTGTGTGTGTGTGTGTGTGGAGGGATGGAGGGCAGGGAAAGGTGGGGACATGGACACGAGCCGCCCCAGTGTCCAGCGTTCTGGTTATCAGTCAGCAATCACTCCCTGCCCTAACCTGACGATGACTCGTTCATTGTTTTATCATTTTTCATCTATCATCATTCTCTCTCTCTCTCTCTCTCTCTCTCTCTCTCTCTCTCTCTCTCTCTCTCTCTCTCTCTCTCCACGACTATTTGCCAAGGCCACAGAGATGATTAGCGGTGTTTTCATTCGAGTTTCTCCAGTTTATAATGACAAAAATCTGGTTAATCTTCCTTTTAGTTTCTAGAAATGAATGAAATAACTCTTGTCAACTTAAATTAAGCCTTTTGAGATTGTGGAAGTGAAGCATAGTGTTACGAACCCATGTATTTTGACCAGTTAGCAGATAGGTGGTGGCCGCCGCAGAGAGACAGTGGCGGTTCAGGGAGGTAGAGAGAGGGAAGAGCCTTGCTTCCTCCTCGTTCCTGGACAGATGTACCAACTGACTTAGGGTTGCCATAAATGAACTATTGAAATTCCGGACACCTTCAATAACACCTGATATAATATTGGAAAACATATATATGAATTAAAAGGAACAACTTAATTACCTTTGCATAAGGCTGATTATCCTGAATTATGTTTTTTTTTTTCACTTGGCTTAGTTGTCTTCTAACTCTTCCACACATACTACGAGTGTTGTTACTTGATGTGCCGATGCATATTTTTCTGTAGATCTTATATTCTTTAGTAGTTCCTAAGCCTCAACCCTCCGACCAGGATGGATCACACAGAAAATCGTGATATGAGAAATTTCCCCATATTTCGCTCATTTCTTTTCCCCCGCTATCCAAAATCTCCATTCCCAGCATGACCCAAAGCTTGTTTCGGAATGGGAAGCGGGTGGTACGGAAAGGGCAGGCGGATGTACCTATTGTAAATAATTACTAAAAAGTGAATGATTTATCATGGTCTATTATTATTCATTTATTTTCTTTGCATCCATGGGTTTGAATATGTTAGTAGGTAGCATCGGATATGTGCGCAGCGCAGTGAACGTTGGCAACGTTTGCAGCAGTTCGGTACCAGCGCGGAAGGTAAACAAACACAGGATCGAAGATGTCAACAAAAACGGAGGTAAGTTCGCGACTACTGCCTCCAGTTTCACCATCAGTAGGAGAGGTACGGTGTGCATATCGTACAGACGGACTCACCACAGCTTGGGTAAAGTCTGTGTGCACCAGGGAATGAAGTGAGGCCTTAGCGAGAGTTTGGTGATGGTGTGTGTATGTGTGATGAACCTCCGCCCGGCACCCGGCGAGAGGGAAGGAGGCGCTCCTCGCGCCGGGCGGGGGTTAACTTTTGTGTTTTACCTGTGCAGAGTGTCAGGCTGGCCAGGTGGCACTGCATTATCACCCTAGCATGAGAGATTGGTAAATATAAACTTAATGGAATATTTTGTTGTCGGGAATGTATGAATAATTAAAACTGGATCAAATTCATTTGAATTTATAAAACCAACAATACCCTGAATCTACATTTACTCTTATAGTAGAGTAGGTTAGGTATTAGCATAGGTTTAGTTTAATTAGAATGCTTCAGTGCTTGTATTTGGGAGGAATATAAATTTAGGGAGAAGGGAGTTTTCCCCAAATGTAGGGAATTTTTCCAGAATAGTTTTGCGGTAGGCAGGAGTGCCCATTTTTTTCTAAGCACCAAGATACAACCAATGATACCTTTTTATTACTTGATGCCAGACTAATGACTTTCTCCACCTTTACCTCTAAATTTAGACATTGATGTAACAATGTTATGTTTAGCAAAGTACTTGTCTTAAATTTACTTTCTAAATGTACAATGTGCTAGGAGAATGTGAAAACATCTCAATACTGCCTAGAGGGATTTTACCACATGAGTCCTACATAACTGAGCTCAGTTTTGGAAGACAGAATATTTAATTCATATATATATATATATATATATATATATATATATATATATATATACACACACTACGAGTGTTGTTACTTGATGTGCCGATGCATATTTTTCTGTAGATCTTATATTCTTTATTAGTTCCTAAGCCTCAACCCTCCCCTTATTCATAATATTATATATATATATATATATATATATATATATATATATATATATATATATATATATATATATATATATATATATATATATTATGAATAGAGTGCCTAGTGGCAGTGCCAAGGGGGACTTGGTGAGTCCCTCCTCAACCCTACAATGTTGTATCTTACTATTTATATATGTTGCAGTAAAATCTTCAAAACAGTAAATTTGTAAATTTCCTTGATTTTTCAGTAAATTTACAAAGTGACTGTTTCAATCAGTAAATTTACAAAATTACTAACCTAACTTAACCTAACCTTTTTTTTGTAAAATGTTGTAAAATTCCTGGCTCCTAAAATTAGTATATTTGTAAATTTCCTACAAATTTTAGTAGGAAATTTAGGAAATTTACAAATTTACTGTTTTGAAGATTTTACTTTAACATATATAGCAATTTACCATCAGTACTTAACTTTGATGACATTTTGTGAAACCCTTCCACATTTTACACCAACTCCCCTTATCCCCGTCAATGAAAATTTCCTGGTGTCACCACTGAGAGTGCCTGAGGTTTCTTCACATGGAGCATTCACACCTGCTGTTTCACTGCCTAATGAGAATCTGTTGGTCACCAAGTGGACTGACTACCTAAATTTAACTTTTTTTTTTTAAATATATCATTACTGTTATATAAGTGGGAAGTTCTTTGTTATAAACATTTGATCCTCATCTTTGGTTGAATACATTGACATTTTCATAAATGACAAGTATTTTGAAAGCTATCAGTTACTAAGGTCAAGATGGTGCAGTACAAGTGTATCCTTTGCAGGAAGACTGTCTCAAATCAAACTGGCTGAGGTGCAAACACCTACAGGTGAAAAGACCTCTGGATACTGAATAAATAAGACAGTAATTTCTCAGCTAAATCATTTAGACCTTTATTGTCAAGTTCACCACTTGCAGCACCTCACCATGACTCCACTGTATAATTTTCCCTAAGCAAAGTCTCCTTTTGCTACCTAACATTCTCCAATTTTCCAAACAACCAATGTTCTGTGAAAGTTCAAGTGATTTTAACCAATGAAATTGGGGGCTTCATCTTAATCCCTTTAAATATTCAAAAGTGCATATTTTCCATTTGTGAACCTAGTTCACTAATCAGATCACTCAAAAAAAATCTACACCATGGAAATGTATCTAGAGTTAGTATCCAGTGAATGCTGCTCACCTAAAGAATGGAAAAAATTTGTGCTGACTCTCATGATATTGCCAGATATCATGTCCATAGGATAGTGATGGTTACTTGAAAAGTAAATTTAATAGTCATTTAATCACCTAATTAGTATGATGATCCCTCCTTGAACCCTCCCCCTGTTCTGCATTAAGTTGCCTTTTATCAGTCGTGGTCATACAAGTCAGACTACTTTGCTCCAACCTGACTAATTTTTTATCAATTAATGTTCAATCAATTTTATCAATGCTAAGCTTTGAAAACAGCATGAAACACAGAAACTGAAACAATACACTGATCAAAATTTACATAAAGAAATCTGTCTCAGAAGGAAAAGAAGGTGAAGTGAATAGCATTTTTTGTGCCATTTTCAAAATTTTTGTATCCAGCATATTACTTTCTCAATGAGAGTATATTTATGTTTTGAACTATCACAATCAACAATGAGGCTGATATTTTAATTTTGAAATATAGTTATGTATGTTTTTTACTGTATTTTGCTTCTAAGATGTGTCCAACAATAATCGGCCAACAAAGAAGAGATCCACTTTTCTTATTGCTGGTTTCCTCTGTTAAGAATGTCCCCTTCACTAACAGTGCCAAAATTTCCAGAGAAAATTTCAAGTGGAGTCTAGGAAATTGGTTTTTAGACTCCTATTGCATCTCAAAGTTTTGTAGGATGTCATTACCTAAGCTCTTTCTTGGTGTTAAAATAGTTACTTTCTCTGCAATTCCCAAAACACTCTTCAAACTTTATTTAAATTACAGCCATTTTTTTCCCCTCCAAGATAATGGAGCTCTTCATGAAACTAGAACTGTCATCAGCTCCCTAATCTGTGATCCAACAAAAATACCCTCCTTAATTATTGTGTCACTTACTTTGGGAAACTTGGTTAACAAATATGTGAATCCCTTACCAATTCTATCCATATTTTTGACAAAGTTCTTCGTCAACCCTAGCTTAATATGCAAAGGAGGCAGATAGATTTTTCTGAATCAACAAGGGGTGAATTGATAAAATTTTTCTCTCCAAGAGTCAGAGATTGTTTTGACCACACATTATTTTCATTAGGAATTTTCTTATCCCAACTGTCCCACTCACAGAGAAAGTAACAAAACTTGTGTAACCCAGCTGCATTCCAAGCAAAAGTGCCATAACCTTTAGATCAGCACATATTGATATTTTTCATTTTTGTAGCTGAAGCTTCATACTCTCATATATTGTCTTCATGTTAGCTACATGTACTAGAGAAACACAAAGGAAAAATATTCTCTTTGTGGAGCAAAATAAAATTACTGATTTTTCATCACAAAGTGGGACTTCCTACTTTATTGTTTAAGAATTCTTAGGTTTGAATGACAAACTCTGTAAAAATGTAAAGGCAATAACTGAATTATGAAAAAAAAAATGTGGTTCACTGTGTGCAGAGTGATATCATGATAGTAAAGTAACTGATTGTATAGCAGAATTAGGGTAGTAAAAAACAAATATTGTAAAAGCAAAACAGTGTATGATGGTGAATCATATAACAGGGAATACATACTTGTATCTTGATTTATTTGTAAGTCAAGGTACTCATAACTTGAGGTTCCACTGTAAATTCGGTAATAACAGAGACGCAGATTGACAGGTCTTGTTAGGTAGATTACAAGATCTGTTACCAGTTATTATTGCCACCTCTCCCACATAGGTTAACAAGAACCATAAAGGCCAAAGATATCACAACATAACTGAAAGTCAGACTTTAAGGATGGGGGACTTTGTGGTGAGCCTCACCTGAAGCCTGATAGGGTTGAATTGCTCATTTTTTCCTTCAATCAAATAGTCTGTCTGTCCAAGTAGCTTTTGACAGCAGTTTCATACTTCTTATATTTACAGGAAGGTGCTGACAGGTTACAGCAGGGGTAGGAATTGTAGTTGCTGCATCTCACTTCACCTCACTGATATGAACCAAGGTGGTCACTTGGCCTCCCAAGGACAGATTTTTGTCACCCTGAGCTTCCACTTATACTATGTTAGAACCTGCACTATATCTGGCATATTTAAATGGCTCAGCACCAAATGAAATGAAGACTTGTGTCACTTCTTTGCTACCTTTGCTACCTTGTCTCTGTCTGTGAGTGATTGAGATACAAGGAATAATTTTTTAAATATCTCAAGATTCTAAAACCAAGATAAGCTTGACCTAGATTTTGGCACAGGAGTGCATGTTTAACTTGAGATTATTTAGAATGTGTATAATATAAGAGATGTTATGGTTAGGAGTGGTTACTCAAAACTGTGTAGCAATTCCTTTTTTTTTTCTGTTGAATTTCAGTCTTCAAACTTTTCAGGTTACAGAGTTGCGAGAGAAAGGAAATGAATGTGTTCGTGCTGGGAACTTTGCTGAGGCAATACTACATTACTCTCATGCAATCAAGCAGGATGGTTCTTCCCCTCAGCTGTACAGCAACAGATCTTTTGCCTTTCTGAAGCTTCAGCAGTATTATCATGCCCTTGAGGATGCCAATGAAGCAATACGACTTGACCCTACCTGGGCAAAAGTGAGTTATTGTTACATGATGTATATATAGTAAGAACTTTTTTGTTTTATGAATATAATCAATTTGAAGATTTCTTGATTAGTACAAAAATATCAAAATTAGAAAATAAAGAAACTGCAAGTCTACAAATAGTGATGCATAGAATCAGCCATTAAACTGAACCAAATACCATTATCAAAAGTATTAACAAACCATGTGTACAAGAAAATACTTGGAAGACTGCTCAGTAAGATAGGACTACTGCTGTTTCTCTCTTTAGGGTTACTTTCGTCGTGGAGAAGTTGAATTTGCAACAGGCCTGTTTGACCATGCCCTTGAGTCTTACCGACGAGCATCCCAACTGCATAATGACCCCACGTTACTGGAATGTGTGCTGAAAGCTAACAGAGAATTGACACGCCAGCAGAAGGTAAGATTTTTGCTGAGCTTGATATCAATGAAGTCTATAGAAAGAACGTTTTTATTTACCAGTATTGCTCAAAGTATAGAGTACCTGTGTTTGGCTACTGATATTTTTCTCAACTTAGTGAAGTTGACACAACCTTTTTTTGCCCTCAGTATTCAGGAAGTTTGGGGTCTTTTTATGATCATGATAAACTACACTATGCAGAATTTTAATGAACTAAAGCATCTAAAAATCTATTATACCTAAGTATAATCTGTCAATCTTTCAAAATAATGAGCTAACATTAAAAGGAGAGGAAGGAAGAATGTTTTGCTGTCGGTCACTTCCAGTTGATTAAAAAAGCTTGTATGAGGAATATGGGAGTAGGAGAAAAGAATCTGAATTTTATAAAGTTTATGAGTAACAAGTAAGATTATCTTATATGGATAGAGTGAGATGTGCAGAAGTACAAAAAAGACCTGATTTTAAAGAGTGTAGGTTGGTTAAGCAAAGTATTGAGAAAATGAGATGAGATGAGAGGTGTAAAGTCATCTAACTATGGTGACTAGATATAATTTCCTTCAGATCTCTCACCGTGTCTTTTATTTATGACCTGTACCACACAACTTTGCACGTTTAATGTCTCTTACTAAATAAGGTAAGGAGTTCATCATCATTATTTCCTTCTTTAAATATTTGTTTATCTCCAGGTTGACCAGCAGACTCCTTGGGTTGGAGCAGGAATAGGTTTGATCTTGGGTGTGCTGGTGGTGGTTGGAGATGCAGCCGTAGCAAATGCTTCCATTCTTACGGTGAGATGGTTTTTCTTTCCTAGGTTTTTAAATATCACCAAAAATGCTGGATAGCCAAATCACATCACATTCATGATCTTGGTAAGCCTATTAAGATACCAAAAGACCATTAATATGGAAGTTAGCACCCTCAGCAGACAAGTGAAACCAAGGGGAAGGGGTTTAAGACTCTACTCCCATCAGCTAAAGTTATGTGGAATGATTCCCTTTCATCTTATCTTCTACCACAGTATTGTGCCTCACCTTCAACCAGGTACCAGGCAGTCTCTAGATGCATTCCTTTCACCTCCTTTCTTTGTCCAGATACTCACAATGAGTATACATCACATAATGTAGTGAACACCGTGGTTATGCACATCTGGAATCTTGGGTCATTCAGCCTTCTAAAAATCTAGTTCTCTTACAACCATTGCATATTTTTGCCTTCTCTACATATGAAATCACCTTTGTGATGATTCATGCTAAATATAAACTAATATTGTCAGGAACTCATGACAATTATATTAGTTACATTTCATTCATAATTGAAATTTCTGCCAATATTTTATTTATATCATAATAAATATAATTCTCTGTCTCTCTCTCTCTCTCTCTCTCTCTCTCTCTCTCTCTCTCTCTCTCTCTCTCTCTCTCTCTCTCTCTCTCTCTCTCTCTCTCTCTAATCCCTTTATATGCATGTGTTCATGAGTATGGAGAGATATTCAACATAAAACATAGAACATGAAACTTTGAAATATAGGAAATTCTAGATACCAAGTTGACCTATAGAACCAATTATCTCTATCCTCATCTTAATTCTAGCTGCATTACTATTGCAAAAGTAAACAGTGTCTCAAGTTTTATCCATTTATATTGTAAATTCTGGAATGTACTTTGCTTTTTCTTATCTATATATTTTCCTGCAAATTTTCAAACAATTTTGAGGGGATGAGTACATATCATTTCTTTGAAACTCAACTTTTTATTATTCTTAATGGAGCTAGAAATACATTTTTTTTGGTTATGGTTATTATTGTAGATCTTTGTCAGTGTTGTAAATTCACTGTGGCTAAGCTTGTCCATGATGAGAAGTAAAAGGTCTGAGAGGTAGTGTGGCTGGGACGTGAGGTGTAGCTTCCCTCAACACAGAGTGGTGGGATGCAGCAAGAGGAGACACTGCTTGGTACTGCTACACCACCTGTGGTATACTACTTTGGTTTAAGACTTGGGCATGACTAAAGAGTGTCATTGCTCTTTGAGATAAGCCATACAGGTAACATCTGGGTTGCAGTAGTTTGATGAGGAGGCTTTCTCAAAGCTTCTGAAGGATAAACCTGCTTCCTTGAGTTTACCTCAAGATCTTCACAGTGCCTATGATGCAGTACTTGTGCTGTCTTATGGGGAGTGTGGAGCATTACTGAGGCAGCTACACCCAGCCTATGTTCACTTGCCTTAGTGACTTGAAAAATGCTCTGAGCCAAGCTGATGCCAATATCAGTGGATTTAGAAGTGAATGGAATTTTTTTACTATGTACAAATCATTTTAGATTTGTGAATGTGTAAATTTTCAAATAACATAATTTTTCACACATTTGCATCCTTTCACCACCTACCTCTCCTCAGCATTTTATTATGATTTGAAGTTACAGTGGAAGATCCAAGCATGTACTTTGTCAGTATCCTTCTGTAATTCCTCACATCTTTATGGCTCTTGATTATTTTTAGTAACTTTGTGTCATCTGTAAATAGATTGACGTACTGCTCAATCCTCCTGTCCTGTCATTTATGTATACTTGGTACATAGTGAATGCCAGGGCTGAACCTTGTGGCACTCCACTCTCAGCTATTTCCTGGTTGAACTAATGTCTATTGTAGTTGTTCTCATCTCTCTTCTAGTTAGATAATCCTTCATTCTCTCCAACACTGTTCCTCTAAATCTTTTTACATTCTCCAGTTTCCATATCAGGCTCTTATGAGGGGCTTTATCAAAGGCCTTTTCTAGATCTAAATATACTCCCATCATCCTTCCATCTCTTTCTAGTATGGTGTCAATCACTCTTGTATAAAAACTCAATAAGTCTATAACATATGGTCTTTCCTTCCGGAATCCAAACTGTTTGTCTCTGATTATCTTCTTTCCTTCTAGAAACAATGGTACCTCTTGATTTGAACTTAATTAGTTCTTTTTGGCTGTTGGAATTGCAAAAATTCAAATTAGGAAGCAATTTTTACCATTGAAATTAATGTAAAAACATTTAATCCGTTCCAGTTTATTTTAAATAAGAAAATGCTACACTCAACTCCAGCTATTGCAAGAAATTGGTCCCTTAACATTGCGCAATACCTAAAAACGCAATAGCCATTGTTAAGAAGTAATGGGAAAAAATAAAATTGGTTCTGACCCACCAGAGTGGCAACATGATTTAACATATTGGCACCTTGTTTTCCCTCATCTCATCATAATTCATAAATATCCTTAACATTTTGAGAGTATAAAGTAAACACAGACGTGAAATGTATAAAAAAAAAAAAAAAAACAGGCATAACAAAAGACTTACAGTGGTACCTCTTGATTCGAACTTAATTCGTTCTTTTTGGCTGTTTGAATTGCGAAAATTCGAATTAGGAAACAATTTTTACCATTGAAATTAATGTAAAACATTTAATCCGTTCTAGTTTATTTTAAATAAAAAAATACTACACTCAATCCCAGCTGTTGCGAGAAATTCGTCCCTTAACATTGCCGCAATACCTAAAAATGCAATAGCCATTGTCAAGAAGTAATGGAAAAAAATAAAATCAGTCCTGACCCATCAGAGTGGCAACATGATTTAACATATTGGCACCGTGTTTTCCCCTCATCTCATCATAATTCATAGATATCCTTCACATTTTGAGAGTATAAAGTAAACACAGGCATGAAATGCATAAAAAAACAGGCATAACAAAAGACTCATTTACTTCGGTGTGAAACTCCCGAGTCCCGATGAAGACTAGACAAGCCTCCCCCCGGGTCCCCGCCTCCCTCCCATGCACTGAATACAGGAACACATCGTGTAGTATTCCCCCCTTTCCCCTCCCTCTATCTTTATCCTCTCCCATTCGATACGCAAACAGACCGAGTAGGCCCCCCCCACCACTCCCTCCCTCCTCCAGCCACTCA
>CM035190.1:11659854-11687712 GCA_020233015.1 Callinectes sapidus
TCTCTCTCTCTCTCTCTCTCTCTCTCTCTCTCTCTCTCTCTCTCTCTCACATCAAGTTGAATATATTCTCACAGCATCATTTCCAACAGGAATTATTTCAAGAAAATTACAAATTATTGTATAAAAATACAAATTATTATATTATCATAGTTTATGCAAATGACAATGATATTTAACAGTTTATTCTTCATTGGTTGTTTAAAGTGTTAAATATATCTTCATTAGTAAATAAGTTTGCCAGTGACCGGAGTAGAAGGCTGCATTGAATATGGTGATAGGTAGAAAGTGACCAGGGTTGGGGGCTAGAGTAACCAAGGCAACTAGGGGTTGGAGTGACTTGAAAGCCGTTCCTGAATCTCAATAGAGAGAGGTGTTCACGACGGAGAAGTGCAATCGAGACCAGCCAACTGGCGGGAAGGCGGCATCGGCCCCCACGTGTTTTTTGTATTCGAATTGAGAGGCCGCGTTCAGATTGGAGATCAAAATTTGCTCGCCAAATGTATTAGGATTGGGAAGTGTTCGAGTCAAGAGGTACCACTGTATATACATTGGTGTGAAATTCCCGAGTCCCAATGAAGACAAGACAGCCTCCCCCTGGGTCACCGCCTCCCTCTCATGCACTAAATACAGGAACAGATCGCGTAGTATTCCCCCCTTCCCCCTCCCTCTGTCCTTATCCTCTCACATTCAATACGCAAACAGACCGAGTAGGCCGCCCCCCCACTCCCTCCCTCCTCCAGCCACTCACCATCCTCTCTCTCTCTCTCTCTCTCTCTCTCTCTCTCTCTCTCTCTCTCTCTCTCTCTCTCTCTCTCTCTCTCTCTCTCTCTCTCTCTCTCTCTCTCTCTCCTATCAAGTAGAATATATTCTCACAACATCATTTCCAACAGGAATTATTTCAAGAAAAGTATAAATTATTGTACAAAACTGCAAATTATTATATTATCGTAGTTTGCGCAAATGACATTGATATATAACAATTTATTCTTTATTGGTTGTTTGAAGTGCTAAATATATCTTCATTAGTAAATATGTTTGCTAGTGACCAGAGTAGAAGCCACATTGACTGGGGTGGTAGGTAGGAAGTGATTAGGGTTGGGGGCCTGAGTAACAAAGGCAACTAGGGGCCAGAGTGACTTGAAAGCTGTTCACGAGAGAGAGGTGTTCACGGCGGAGAAGTGCAAGTGAGACCGGCCAACTGGTGGGAAGGCGCATCGGCCGCCACACGTGTTTGTATTCAAATTGAGAGGCCGCGTTCGGATTGGAGGTCAAAATTTGTTCGCCAAATGTGTTCAGATTGGGAAGTGTTCGAGTCAAAGGGTGTTTGAATCAAGAGGTACCACTGTACTTTTATCCTTCTATCCTTGATATTAGTTTCAAAGAGTTCACCCATGACACTATTAAGTGACTTTCCCATTCATTATCTCTTGGTACTTTTCCTTCTTTTACTGAACTATTCATTATATCCTGTACTGGCTTCATCAGCTGGACTTTGCATTCTTTTAATATTCATCCTGACACTTCATCAGGTCCCATAGCTTTTCTTACATCTAGATCTTTCAATAACTTGTCAATTTCTTCTTTTTCATTTTTATATCTCCCAGCCCCACTCTATTTATAGGTTCCACAAAGGATTCTTTAGCAAATACAGACTTAAAGTTCTCATTCATTAGTACACTCATCCAGCTTTGAGCTTTCTTATACTATCTTCATGTTTCAATTTGCAATCAACATATTTATAAAACATATTCTGTTCTTTACATTTTGATACTAAATCCTTCTCATTGCTTCTTTCTTCTTCTCTTTGTATTCTCACTTATTGATTTCTAGCCTCTACCTAAATGAATGGGTAATCAGAAGGATAGAGAGGTGATCATTCTTTCACAAGCAGAAATGTACATACATTCTTATTTGAATGTGTGTACTCTATAAGAGTGTGTGTACCTGTACATGATATTGTGTATTTAAGTACAAGTAAATGTACTTGGATGCAAACCCCAGACACACACACACACACACACACACACACACACCATCACATGCAGTGTAGGTGGAGGATGGTGAGAGGTCATAATTCTCTTGGGTTAATGGATTCATGAGAGAGAGAGAGATGGGGGCAATGGGGAAGATAAAGGCTTCAAAAACTGTTCTTCCTGTAAATGTAAGCAACTTACACATAGATTACATTGTACCCACCTTTGTTCAGTAACTGGATTGCCATGATAAAGTACCTATAAGTGTTGGGGTTTTAATTTTTTAGTTTTATGAAATTACTTAAGTTTTCTGGAAGAGAGAAGGGGTTTGGGAAAGCTGTTGAAGGAGATATGAGAAGCACTGGAATGGGGAAGGGTGATGTGGAAGAGAAGAAGTATACATGTCAAAAGTTGCTCTAGTCAGTGATGGCTATTCTGTAAAAAGGATGATCAATGTTTTTTATGTTAGAAATGTAGGGAGGAAAACTGCTTCTTCAAATAGGGAGCTGACTGTGTCTGTGTCTGGAAGGGCATGAACAAGTCACTGTAACCTCCATGAGGGAAGCAAGGAATCAGTCAGTAAGGGATCTTTAATGCAGACATTACCTGATTTTGCTAACTTGTTTGGTTAATGTTTCTCTCTCTCTCTCTCTCTCTCTGATACATTGTTTCAACCAGGGAAATCAACAGCATGAAGACAGTAAAAGCTAGTGAAACTCACTCACCAATTAAAAGATTCGTATTTATAAATAATCAAGAAATAATATGTAATAAGTAATGTGTGAATGTTTTGCAGCATCCACTTCTTCAGTCACTGGTGACCATTGTGTTCTCCTTGCTTGGTCTGGGTCTTGGCTTCTGCTACAGAGCGTACATACAGAACACCAGGAAGGCTCTACTAGAACGTCCTCTGGACCTAATGGGTAAGTGATAACAGTGCTGTGTTCAGATTCAGATTTGAATACCATACAGTAGTGTTGTACTTACTGAAGGCTGTAATTTCCAAGACATTAGTTTGGGGGATAATTTTCAAATAGATGAAATAGTTTTCTATTATTTATTTGAAAACATGGAGATATAGCTAGTGTTTCTGAATGTTCTTTGTATTAAAAAACAGCCATAAAGAATAACACTGAGAGAACACTTCATCCATAGAGGTAAATAAATAGTAAGAGGGAATACATGGAAAAATAGTTGTCATTTTTTCTTGGATGTGCATTAGAACAATTCTTACTAAGGAAAATTTAAGTGTTTTGTAAAATCTTAAAAAATATAATCTTTCTCTGTCTCCTATATTGTCAGTGTAGTGCTGGGCTGTGGATTTAGACATTATTGAGTTTTACCTGCTGTTCGTGTTAGATTCCTTCTTAGAGGAGGTTCTCCTTTTGGAGAAGAGTTGTGACCATCTCTTAGCTTGATTAAATTCGGTAAAGCAAATATGGGAGCTTGAGTAGTGGAATAGTTTTCTCTTAAGCATACTATTTGGTTCATGATGACTTGACATAAATACCTCAGTTAAGAGTACCCATCAGGTATTTTGAGGATGATAAATTTTCATCGCCTTAATCACAATATACCTGGATGTGGGTTGTTATTTGATTTGCATAGTCATGTCTGTATTTCTAGTCATGATTCTATGACATTTAGTCACCTTAGCCGTATCATAAATCCCTATCATCTGGACTTGATCATAATTGTCCCAGGGTCTTCCACTACTATCCTCTTGTATGGTGGTCAGCTGCTGGTCTGTTGAAACAAATTACAATTTCCTCCCTGTGGGTAGTTCTTTGAAACAGGTTAAAAATTGGTCTTTAGCAACATGATCAATTGATACTATTTATAGTTATCTTGTAAATGTTGATATCAAAATTATTTAATTACATTTGTTATTCCATCTAAATCATAATGATCTTCCCCTGTCTTTTTATTCTTACAAGATAATAGGTATAGGTATTTAGACATACATTGCCTGCAGAAAAATCTTTACACACAGACCTCTGTGAGAAAAGATTGACTGCACCCTGCTCCTCAGCACCCCATTTTTCCATATCTGCCAACCATGGAAGAAAAGACTGAGGACCTTACCCTGTTAGAGCAAGGAATGTCAGTCATTCGTGTGGCTGTAGACATGAAGGTCACAAGGATGGCAATTCTCACCTTAATAAAAGCAGCATCAGTGGCCCTACATGGCACTGTATTCCAGTGGAAGGAAGGCTTGGGATGTTTTTCTTTAAGACAACAGTATTTAGATGGGGATCTGCTATCTCATGCTTCAGGAGCTTGTCAGTCCTTGATAATGTCTTCCTTGGCTCTCCAGAGTCTTCCTGCTGGGGTAAGGTACTGTGGCAACTGCTTTTATTAAGGTGAAGATTGCCATCCTTGTAACCTTTAGGTCCACAGCCACACGAATGACTGACACTCCCTGCTCTAACAGGGTAAGGGCCTTGGTCTTTTTTTCCATGGTGAGCTTTGTCTGACCCGTTGTAATCAGTGGGAGGCCAATTGTAGGGATTCAAAGTTGGCAGATGTGGAAAAATGGGGTGCTGAGGAGGAGGGTGCAGCTGATCTTTCCTCACAGAGCTCTGAGGGCTCACTGAATGGCAGTGAAGTGTTGGTGTGGCTGGATGTGGTCTAGCCTACCAAACCTATGGCTGGAATGACAGTATTTTGTAAGTGGAAAATTGACCTGTGCAGTTTTTAATGCATCTCACATGTATAGATTTTTTTGCAGGCAGTACATATTTTAATAAATAGTAATATAGGTAAGCGTTGTATCATATTATTAGTAGCATATGAAAATCAGTGAATCTGAATTTCATTTTACAATTATTGAATTAGTGTGAAAAATTGTTACTATTTCCAAGACCCTTAATATTCATTAAAACCCAAGATCTCTTAACCCGTACAGTGTTGGAATAAAAGATTTTTTTTTTTCTCACGGGTACTGGAACTTTTTTTTTTTGTTGTTGTTGTTTTGTTTTGAATTTTTTAAATGGAGACAAGATTTAAACCCCATATATGGAGCCACGGGAGCCCAGAAATTAGTTAGTTTCGATTTTCAAAATTACTATAGAAATTATTTCGCGCTATCGATTGTCTGTACACCATGATAACCATCACCAGCATGATCCTCATCACCTTCACCATCATTATCACCATCACCATCACCATCACCAGTATCAAACTCGGAGAGTTATTTCCTCTCAAATTGGCACTGACCCTTTTCCCAAATCAGAAAATTATATGTTACTTTTATTCTCTCCCTTATGAGGTCTAGAAATTTAATCGTCATCTGAATATAATGATGATAGTGATGCATCACAATCCACAAATCATCCACCATTCTCTCCACTCAATAATATTGACAATATCATCCAGCTTGCAATCAGTTTCACACATCAAACCAGGTAAAACATACATTTGACATGTTGACTCATCACAGGTCACTAACTTTCATTGGGTCAGTCTGGTGATGCTTAGGAGGTGGTATAATGATGCACAAGAGTCAGACTATACATCATGTTGGGAATAGGGCGCTGACCACTCTATATAGGAACAATTGAACTGCCAATATTTGCATATACGTATATACACTGGAAACAAAATTCGCATCAACGACATACCGCGTAAATATACACTGCTGACACTGTACGGGTTAATTGGCATTTTTAAAATTTTCATCTGTAGTGAAAAAAATGTGATTCACTTATCACCCACCATTTCTAAACCTTTTCTGTTCTTCACTGTTTATATAGTGTGTGATTTCCACCTTCTGTTTGAGGAATTTTTTGTGAATTTGCTATTTGTACTTCCCCAGATTCAATTGCCCCAATTTCATTCATATATATATATATATATATATATATATATATATATATATATATATATATATATATATATATATATATATATATATATTATTGATAGTTCCCTTCCATACTGCAACAGTGATAGACTTTATTCATCCTATTGGTTTTCTCCTCAAATGCTAATTTTCACTTACCATATTCAGTCATTCTCTTCATGCTTGAAAATACCAACTGTGATAGAGATCCAATCTACATTTGCCCATTCTTTCTTAAAAATATGCAGTTTAACACCTGTCACCACTGTCTATCATTTGTTTTTTTAAATATGTCTTCCATCCATTCACTGCACCTTGCAACACTCTTTCCTCTGTATCCTTTACTCCATGCTCTTCCTTGATAACATTTATTTCCCTTTTATTTTTTTATATTCTATGTTTATATATATATCTATCTATCTCTGTAACAAGTACTATATGGTTCATATTGAAAACTTGTTCTAATACTTTGGTAGTTGCATTTTAATATTGAAATTTTAATGCATTCCACTTCCACCAACAATATTTTTAAAAGATTGTATATTAGTATAAAAAATTTGAATAGATATGGATGGTGACAACTCGAGAAATGGAGTTGGAGGTACCAAGGAGCAAGGAAATGGCAAAGGTGGACAGGAAGGGGAGGAGCGGCGCCATCACCCCCGCTACACCAAGGCTCGGGCCCGTCAGCGCTATAAGAAGGGCAAGTCGTAGACATTTACTAGACTCATCACTAATCTTTATACATTTATATGAATGTATAGGTTGTTATACAGTAAAAACACAATTATGTTCCTTTAGTTTCTCAATGGTTTTGTTACAGAAAGTAGTAGCACTGAATTGTAAATTCTTGTACACATTTAGAAGAGGTCAGTGAAAGCTATTTGTGAAAGAAAAGATTTCTTTTATCTAATTAATTTAAACTGAATATAAATGGCAAATAAGTCACATTCAACTTTTCTTTGCCAATTTATAATACAAAAAGCATTTGTTTTCCACAAAAATGCATGATCTCTCATATAAGTTAAATTTGTTATCTGTTTTATCATTATTTATATTATATATTTAATGGGTTGATATTTAATACATTGCCATTTATGTAAAAGGTTCTTCTGTTAATGTATTAATGCAAAGATTTTTGTTATAAAATGGGAAGGTATTTTCTCACAACAACAACCTGATGCTTGGACAGTTTTGTACTCCATTCCAAATTATTTCTTTAGCTTTTTTTTTTTTCATTTACAGTGAAGACTCAATGCTCTAACATCTTGGAGGTCAAACTTTTCAATACTTGAATGCAAAAAGGTTCGACTTGGTACTTGAAAAATATATCTTGTGCTCCAGCCTCCCCACCTGTGGTTGTAAACAAAGGGTGGCCTCTCCCTCCATGCTGCCACCAGTTGTCCCTCCATTGTTGTGAGAATAACAACATTCTCCCATGTTCTGTATTTGGTTTTCCGTTTAGAAACTTACAATGATACCAAAGAAGCTTATAAATGGTGAAAATAAGCTTAAAAATAAGAATAAAGTGACAACCAATGAACAGAAAAAAGAGATTATTGAAAAATATGAGAAAGGAGGAAGAATCACCAATCTTGCAGCTTAGTATTGTATGGTGAAATTGATAGTAGCCACCATACTTAGGAACAAGGAGGCCACTAACCCTTAGAGCACAGTCTAGTTTTGCCATGCCTGGCCTCCCATGCAGGCATATTCAACCTCTTATATCTTCACTCCTACTCAACTCATGTGCATGAATGACATATCCCTGTAAAAATACATATTCTCACCTGCCTTTTGAGAGTGACATAGAGGTCATTTGACAACTGGTAGAACAAATACAGGATTTTGAATTAGGATGACAAATAACTTATTATTATAGACAACTGTTGAACATTAGTTAACTTCCTTTTCATGATTTAGAAATAAAAATCATCTCTTTTATATGGTTTATGTGAAACACACCCAAAAAAGATGTAAACTCAACTTATTTGTGGAAATCAATGGTTAGCATTACTTATTAAGCTTAGTATATAGCTAATATTTATGTTTGAATGCCACAGTTACACTGAATTACAAGAAAAGATGAAGAATATAAGAAAATAATACTTTTACCTTTGTAAAGTACACAAAGTAACTTTCACAAATTGCTTTGAAATGCCCGTTGTGTCACACACTACATTGTGAACACTGTCACTGGCATCACTAGGCTATGCCTGCCACACCAAATGCTCTCTAGAGTCAACACATAATAATATTTGCATTACCTTCACAATGGACTCACTCTCAATTTCAGTATCATTCAAGTTCCTCCTGAAGTCCTTAAATAGTGTACAAGTCAAAGGGTCACAATTGTGCGGCTGAAATTGAAAGGGAGGCTGAGAAGAGGTGGGAGATGCAGCAGACCTCACTCACCTAGTGCAAGGCATAAACTGGCATGTATGCAGTCAAGGGAGCATTGCTAGTATTGTTTCAGAGAAAACAATATTCCTAACCTATTTTAGGACAAATAAATAAAATCTGATCAGATGCTAGACAAAAAAATACCATATCAACTATTGTTGATGCCTGCAAATTAAGTCCACACACTGACTGTCAACTATTGGCAACACCTGTGCTTTAAGGGTTAGGAGTTGATGTGATTACATAAGTGACCTGCAGCAGTGAAAGAAATGGAAAAATTCTTGATATAAAAAATACTTAAAATTTTTGTGAACTAGAGGTTTTGGTAAAGTTAGAATGAATTAACTGATCCATAGGTATCAGTGAACTTTTTGATAGTCAAACAGCCATTTGGAATGAACTAAGTTCGAGTATTGAGTCTCCACTGTGCTCTTTTTTCTCTGAATGACAGTCTTTTGGAAGTGCCTTTATTTGGAGGACAGGTAGTAATAGTTACACTGCTGGTAGTTTTCATACATAATTTCCTTAAAACACTCATCAAGCAATTCAGATGAATTGTTATGCAATTGTTTTTTCCTTGTTCATACATCACCAATCTATAGTAGTCATTATTGTAACATTGTTTTATAGTCCTGATACATATTACTTGTTGTAGTAATTAAGGTGCTGTTGGTCATACACTTTCAATTCTATTAAGATCCTCTCATGAATATTCCATTTTGTCTTCATTTGTTGTGACAATATACTCCAGATCTTGTCTTCATTAAGTAATTCTGGAACTATACACTTTACAGCCTTGATCCTCAGGTACATGTAATTCTGGAACATCCACCCTTCATGCTCCTGTATTAATTCCATGACAGCAGAATTATGAGTGATCATTAATGCTACCAACTGTTTAACTGGTATAATAGCACAAGTGCTTCATAATAATTTAATGTTTTCCTATGTGAATGAGGACAAATTTGGACTGCATCTTTGCATACTGACAGACACCCATGACAGTAAACTGTTGAGCACTAAAGTATCATCAAAGCTTTGAGACATTATGGTTTATCTTAACATACTTTTTAAGATATAAAAAGATGAAGCTTTAGCACCTGCAAGGTTATGATACCACCTCAAAGCTCCTACTTCCAGATTATTCTAATGCACAATTGCTTTTTGGCATCCACCAAAGTTTCTTTCATTTTTTTTTTTATTACTTTAGTCATTTATTACTCATTAAGCATACTGCAAGCATATAGTTATTTTATTGTTGGGTTATGTGGCTTTTCATGGACATACCATTAATTAAGCCACAGATATACACACCACTAATGACTGCCTCACCATCCAAACCCACTCATTTCTTGGTTTCATGGTCTGCCTCTTTTAAAGCAACTGTAACGCGGCTGCCTTTAATGTAGTTCATTGGTTTTGTGCAAGCACCGCAGTAAATCAAAACTGCATTGTATGAGATAAACTTTTAATACCAATCAGTCCATTTGGCTGTGGCCACTTTGCCAATTGGGTGTTTTTTTCACTTTTTTCCTCTTTTTTTCCTAATTCTTACAGTAAACAAAAAATATCCCTTTGAAGTTTTACAGAAATTGGAAAAACAAAAGAACTAAACTGAAAAAAAAGCTACAATTTAAAAAATTAACAAAATTAAGTATTACCAAAACTCAGTGACAGAGACCACTTGAGGATTCTATAGCATGAGTGGTGGGCTTATGATTGTCAGAGTAGTTATCAGACTCCTGTGGGAGTGAGCCAAAAAATTAGGCTTCAGACTGTGGGTACAAATCAGTGTTGGCTTCCTGTTGATCTCCCCCCCCCCCCCACACACACACACACACATTCTCTCTCTCTCTCTCTCTCTCTCTCTCCCTCTCCTCTCTCTCTCTCTCTCCGCTCTCATCTCTCTCTCTCTCTCTCTCTCTCTCTCCCAGATTAAAAGCTGCTCAGCCACTAATGACTACTGTTTGTAGTAGGTTCAGCAAGTGTCCTCTGCTCTAACCCATCTTTATGAAACACATCACAATAAATAGAAGAAACCTTCTGGCCCAAATAAATTGATCATTTTTTAATACATGAGAGCAACTGTATTAAATTAATTGTTGGGGAAGATAAGAAATAATAGATGTCCCATTCTCAATAAGTGACTTGCAACAAACTATACTTTGTTTCATGATAGATCTTGTTGATTGATGTAAATTACAGTTTTCATTCACAGAATTTGCTTGATTATCTCAGTCAAGTAGATTTATTAAGTCTTCTCTGATTACTTCCTTGCACCATCAGCCAAGCAAGTGAGAGACAGAACCTCAATGAAAAAGACTGAGTGAGTTTGTGCAAATTTACCTCAGGAATTTGAATAAATTCCAGTGCCACTATTCTCCCTGAATACGCAAGCACCACGTGGTATAGTGATTAGCAGGCTCCGCTCACAACTGAGAGGGCCCAGGTTCAAGTCCTGCTGGGCGTGGTGAGGCAAATGGGCAAGATAGCCCCTGTTCACCTAGCAGTCAGTTGATATGGGATGTAACTCAAGGGGTTGTGGCCTCGCTGTCCCAGTGTGTTGTGTGTGATGTGATTTCAGCCTCACCCGAAGATCGGACTGAGCACTGAGCTCGCTCTAGGGAAAAGGCTGGCTGGGTGACCAGCAGGCAGCAGTGAATACACACAAATGTCCTACAAGCAGGGCTGGCTGGCAGTCTCTAGCCATTTTGTTGCCCTAGGCAAAATTACTCCCTGCTACTATGCATAAGAGGAAATAATAGCCAGCTGGACTTGTTTAAGTAATAGGCCATATGAGAAGGCAAATAACACAGTTGGTCAAGTGCCAAAAACAAAAAAAAACAAGAAATGCATTCAAAGTTTCTCGACCTTCAACATATTATCTCCATAATGAAAAAAGATAGTGAAATTATTTGTTTTATAGCTTAAAGAATATACTGTTAGATTATCATAATACCATAACTTCATATTGAAAGTAGAAATCATGAATGGATGTTTTGTTGACTGCAGTTGCACACCACACTACCAACACTACTAAATGGATATTTTAACCAACATTATCACCATTATTTTTACGTCTGTTTAAGTTAAAGTGCTAATTACACATGTCTGTATTTATATACACAAGTTGTCACTGTCCAATAGTACTCTAGTACTGGATTGGGTATTGTAAAAATACCAAAGACAAAAGAGGAACAGTAAGATGGAAGGTTCAGGAGCATCATCATATTCACTGTCATTTTCAGTCATTGTCAGAAAACACAAAAAAACAAGAAAACACAAGACAACATCAGAGTGTTGTGTAGGTGAGATTACTCCCGTTATTGTAAAAAGCACATTGACCAAGGAAATCTTTCCAACAATGTGATTGATCCAGCACAGCCTCTCTCTCTCTCTCTCTCTCTCTCTCTCTCTCTCTCTCTCTCTCTCTCTCTCTCTCTCTCTCTCTCTCTCTCTCTCTCTCTCTCCACTTCTATATACACTTCAATTCTAAATCATCATAAAGGCAGTAGAGTCTATGAGAAATTAATTAACATCTAATTAGGAGACAAGAGGATAGATCTTCATTTATCACGGTTATGCAAAATTTGGTTTTGAATTTTTTTTCATGGTCCTAATGACTTTTATTTTAATTTTGCTTTTTATTTTCTGATCGATGGTGAAGACCAGATATGAATAAACCATCTGTGTTTTATAGTGAAACCAGACTAACTTGGTATTTTGGGTGTTGGCTGCACCTGTCCTGCATTGATGTCATGTTTACACACACACACACACACACACACATTCTATCTCTCTCTCTCTCTCTCTAGTTATAGCATTCACACCAAGTCTCTACTATTTTATATTTATACACTTGACACATTTGATCTAGCTACCTTTCCCAGTTGATTTTGCTTCCTACGTGCATCCCAAACCAACATGACACTCCTAGGCTTCCTTGATCAGAACACTTTCAACACATGTTCATGTAATTTTCCATTGTGTATCCATATATGCATTATTCTTTTGCCTGACACCCTCTCTAAATAAATTGATAAGTAAAATTTTTACATTTCATTAGCTCCTATACACAAGTAATAGCATAATATTATAGTAACAGACCAGGATGTACTGAATGCTACATATAAAAACTGTGTTGATATAATACATCATTATCATTTATATGAATTTACAGGTCTGCACATTTGAGTCCAATGTATCTTTTTCTCTTGCCTTTCCCATATCTATATTGAGTCGTGTTTTCTTATGAGCCTTTTCCACACTTTCCTGTTCAAGGTTTCCTCTCCTCTGAGTTCCCATTTATATACTGTAGTCATTCCATTGTCTTTATGGTCTCCTTCCTCTTACTCCCTACACCTATAACCTGAGCCATGTCCAGTAATGTAGGCTCTTCACCTTATCTGGAAATCTTTTTCAAGAATAAGAAATCCACTCAATAATGAATGCCCATTGAGATCGTTTGATAGTAGACAGGCCTTAAGTGAAACATGGGTATGCCTTACAACATATAAATTGTGTCCAAACTAAAGAAAGAATAAAAACAAAGGGAAATGGTGTGGAATTGTAATCAGTGGATAATGGGCAGTCATACTCACTTTCCCAATACCATGAGGCACCTAAAAATAAAGGAACTTCACCAATTTACTGGTTTTGAATTAGACATCAGGCTCAGACCATGAAAGGGCTAAACATACTTTTTGTAACATAATATATATTACTTATTCCAGGATCAGAGAAGTCCAACTCAGTAGGTTGCATTCTATTAGGATGCAGCATGACTGCACCACATCCTACTGTATTGTAAAAAATATAATTATAATTTTGCCACACTTCTTCCATACTAATCCAGATATCAATATAAATCCAACTAAAATGACAAAAATGTATCTTAACAAAAGTTCTAAAACTTGGAAGAGGATCTAGACTCTTTAATCAGTTAAGTTCATGAACTGCCAAAAAGAATCACAAGGCAACACTAACATTCCTAATGTAATCAATCACTCAGCATCTCATTCACACTGCATCACTGTTATTCTTGTATTCTCACATTTCATCCTTTTCTACAAATTATTGTTGTGTGATTAATCAAAGTCAACTTGCACCCATAAATTAATTACGTTGACTTTGATCCATATATTCATTAATATCAGAATGCAATTACTATCTGCCACAATATGCAAGGTTTTACAGTATTGTTGTTTAATTCTAAATCAGGCTACAATTGACCCACCCAGTGCCAATGCTATGAATTTACTGCAGTAACTTTAAAGAAATTCTAGCCTACAGCATTAACGGGACCGCCGATGTGCCGGATACTTGAATAGAAGTGAAATTATGTCCACAATCACCACCCTACACTCATGCATCTTATCATAACAAAGATCAGCTGATCGCCGTGCAGTCAGCCAGGTTCGTATAATACTTTGTCCATCATTTCACCACGATGGTACTGCGGTGAGTGACGATTTTCCACTGCCTTTGGGGTGTCGATGGCTTTCATGTAATCCCGCAACTTTTACATCTGGGATTTAAAGTCATGAACCCACACCATATTCCACCATTAGTTGCTGTCTGCTTTCACCTCTCCCTAATTGTCGACAAATGTCTACCTTCTGCTTAAGTGTAAGCACAACACGCTTCCTCCTTTCTACAACTTTAGGCATGATGAAGATGTCAGGCGATAAACAGTGCACACGCGGGACTGAGTCACTGAGTAAACACAGTACTGTGGGCCGTGGGTGGTGCGAAGCAGTGCGCTCTGGTGGCAAGGGGAAAAAGTATGCCTCGCGTGGGAATTTTAATCAATTTTATGAGTACACATATTGATTTTTTATTGATTTTAAGGCTCGGGGAAAAATGCGCTGGATACTTGAAGCTGCTGGATACTCGAATGCCGGATAAGAGGGATTTTACTGTATTTATTACTTAATTGAGCTTGACGGAAAATACGCTGTATGTAATCCAAAGCTTACTCTAGCCTGTGGATGTGTATATAACCACGTCAACATTAGATCTTCTTGGAAAAGTATTGACTTGCAGTGTTGGATGACGAGTCACACTCAATTACATGTGAAATGCTATAACCTCCTGCAGCATTGATAATATTTAGGAATTTCAGTAAATAAAAAGCAAATTTAAAAACCGCACGGCACCATAGGTAGATCTGTTGTTAAAAAGAATGGCACTATGGCTATGAATGGCAATAACCTACCTATGTACAGTGGTACCTCTTGATTTGAACACCCTATGACTCTAACACTTCCCAATCCGAATACGTTTGGCGAACAAATTTTGACCTCCAATCTGAACGCGGCCTCGCAATTCAAACACAAAAACATGTGGTGGCTGACGCCGCCACCTTCCCGCCCGTCTGCCGGTCTCGCTTGTACTTCTCTGCCATGAACACCTCTCTCTATTGCAACTTGGGAACAGCTTTCAAGTCACTCTGGCCCCTAGTTGCCTTGGTTACTCCGGCCCCCAACCCTGATCACTTCCTACCTACCACCGCAGTCAATGTGGCCTTCTTCTCTGGTCACTGGCAAACTTATTTACTAATGAAGATATATTTAGCACTTCAAACAACCAATGAAAAATAAATTGTTAAAAATCATTGTCATTTGTGGAAACTATGATAACATAATAATTTGCATTTTTATACAATAATTTATACTTTTCTTGAAATAATTCCTGTTGGAAATGATGCTGTGAGAATATATTCTACTTCATAAGAGAGAGAGAGAGAGGGGGGAAAGGGAGAGAGGATGGTGAGTGGCTGGAGGAGGGAGGGAATGGTGGGGGGGGCCCACTTGGTGGTCTGTTTGCGTATCGAATGGGAGAGGATAAGGACAGAGGGAGGGGGAAGGGGGAATACTATGTGATTTGTTCCTGTATTTAGTGCATGGGAGGGAGGCGGGGACCCAGGGGGGAGGCTTGTCTTGTCTTCATTGGGACTCGGTAGTTTCACACCGAAGTAAATGAGTCTTTTGTTATGCCTGTTTTTTTTTTTATGCATTTCATGTCTGTGTTTACTTTATAATCTCGAAATGTGAAGGATATCTATGAATTATGATGAGATGAGGGGAAAACAAGGTGCCAATATGTTAATTCATGTTGCCACTCTGGTGGGTCAGGACCAATTTAATTTTTTTCCATTACTTCTTAACAATGGCTATTGCATTTTTAGGTATTGCGGCAATGTTGAGGGACTAATTTCTCGCAATAGCTGGGATTGAGTGTAGTATTTTTTTATTTAAAATAAACTGGAATGGATTAAATGTTTTTACATTCATTTCGATGGTAAAAATTGCTTCCTAAAACTAATTAAGTTTGAATCAAGAGGTATCACTGTAAAAGAGTGATCAAAGAACCAACTGACACAGGCATGCAAGATCAACATTAGTATGGATGAGTACAATGAATTCACTGTTGTCAATTCTCTGTGGTACTACTGCTGCAAAGAAATAAATACATAGATGATTAACAATAATGTTGGTGTAGAGTCAATTGTCAGTGAAAATAAATTTACATATTACCATCACATATTCCCAATTGTAAAAGAGCTGCTACCTGCAGTGTAAGACCGTATTGTATGTTAATGAAAGTCAATAAATCCTACCTATCCTCTCCTTTACCACTTATGATGTCAAAGCAAATCCCTCTGTGGATCAAGAATAAGTGGAAAAATGTAACGGATCCTTGATTTCTAAGATTTTATTCCCCAGACTTGTGGAAATTCAGATGAGAGTCAAGAAAATTCATATTTTTAGTTCACCCAAGTGCAGCTTCATACAATTAGTATAATGAACATCCATTAGAAATGTTACATTTTTTAGCATCTTTTGCTCTAGCCTTGAAAATCAAGGGTCCTTGGAATTGCCAGCATTTAAGGTTCTTATTTTCATGGATTATATTCCATTTTCATTATAGCAGAATCTATTCCCATAATGGAGATACAATTCTTTACACGAAACTAAATGCAATGTCGCAACAGTTATATAATACTGCATTATACACATGTACCGTACTTTGTGTGGATTTATATGGTTTTCATATCCTGTAAATTTCTTTTCCAAAAGAGAAAGTTGCACAGGTACCTCTCTTTTTACTTGAGTTTGTTTTACATGTTTTTAAATTCATGTAAGGTCCAAAATCCAAAGAGAGGCACGAGGCATCCCAAGTGAAGTCAGGCAAATTGTTGTTGTTGTTATTGTTGGAGGCAGGAGCAGGCTGTGGCAACCTGTGTTAGTAGTGTTTATGCACTTTAAAGCTACAGTGCATAAATAAGGAGACCAAAACATTGCCTATAATAAACTTTTCAGACCATGTATTAAATACAATATGGTCTCTCCGTAATAATCCGTAATCTCCGTAATATTCTTGCACCACTCTTCGTCATCTGAACCATTTCTTTCTTTTCTTGGAGTGTATATTTCCTGCACTTCACCCCCTTGCAATAATCCTGCTTCTCTCGTCTACCATGTTTTTCACCACAACCACTCAAAGAACTCAGGTTCCTTGTTATAAAAATTTATTGTACTTCCACTTTTCATTAGAACTTTACACTCCACTTTTCATTAGAACACCAGAGGAAACTATGTCTCACACCACAAAATAGCAATTTTGTTGTGGTTCAGCTAATGCCGTGAATGGACTGACCAAAACCAACTATTAACTGGCATGCTGACCTATACACATGCAAGATGTTTGTCTAGCACCACTAGATGGCAGAAGGCAGGAAATTTGAAGTAACCACAAGATGCTAAATTCACAAGACTATATTACATCAGATAACCGTTCTTAATGTACTTCCACATTTTGTCCACTACACCTGTTGGTGTTCACTTCTGATGCCATCAGTGAGCCTTTATGCTTTCCATTCTTATGCGGTCATACCATATGTCCGACGGACACTGTTCGAATGTGTGGATGTACCTTTACACAGAAAAGTGTGGTAAAGGCCCGTAAGACACCACAATCCATAAAGACATGGGAAAAGTGAGAGAAGTAGCAGTTATGTATATAGTTATTAATTATGAGTTTAATTAATTCAATGATGGAGCTTGTATCTCAATTTGTTTGTAACTCAAATCAGTTTCCCCAATGAAATTCTTTTTCACAACCTACTTACACCACCTTGTGGTTCAATTAACTCTACATTTCTCTCTCCCAAACCTCTCTATAAAAGAAAAATGGAAATGGTTTGTTTTCCTCAACACTAAAAAAAGGAACAAGCAGACAAGAGTACTATATAATACCAATATTGGGTGGTGGCCTTAGTAAAATGAGCAACGCTATCTCCAGGAGTAGTCAGCTGGTAAAGGCATACCTTTATATGTGGCATAAAACATGGAATTAAAATATAGTAAATATAATTCAGAAATGTGTAGACATTTAGACAGGTTGTAGGAGATGAAAGGAAAACACAGCAGTAAACAGTGAGTTTATTTCCAAATTCAACCCCTTACTGCTGTTTTCCTTTCACCACCTGCTATAATTCAGAAAACTTCCCTAATATATAGCATATAAATAGTTTCTACAGCAGGTCAGGGTCATATGAAAACATGAATTTTAGAAACTGTTATATATTCATTTTCTATTGCACCGACTTCAGATTACATTTCAAGTTTAATGATGAAAAACAAATCGACTCTTAGTTAATACAGTATACAGGTACTTACATACTTACATAAACTGCTTATATTTCACACTCCTTGGAACCTTATTGATAACTAGTCTACCATCATAACTGAGGGAAGCAAACGTCCAGAAGTCAGCCGCTGACCACTCCACTGCATACACCGAGTCCTCATGGTCATCATATGTCTGGATCACACCTTCCTCAGTACCTTCCACCCTGAATGCAGAAAAAAAATATCAACACCACAGTACACTAAGAAAGGTATCAGTATCAAAACTTGTAAGTATATATATATATATTATCTATTTGTGTATGAATCTATGTATAATATATCTCTCTCTAAAGCCTAAATCCCTCTAAGAGTGTCTCCCAAAGTGATGGCCATGGCAGAAGAGCCTCCATCTCTTCCTACCTAGACACTTCTTGCTCGTTAAATGCTTCACTTCTAACACCTTTCAGATATGTTTTCCATTAAACCTTAACCCATATCCTCCTATGGCAAGAAAGAAAGAGATACCAGAGGAAATAAAAATAAGAGCAGGACTCAAGTCATGAAAAAGGAAAACAAAGGCAATTATCGGAGAAAAAAGGAGACAGTAATTGAAGAATTTTATAGGAACCTAAGTGAAAAAATAAGCTTAAGAAGGTAGGTAAGGCAAAAAAGGGAGTTTGCTAATATGAAAATGGAAAAAAATGGATATTTGCAAAGTAGAACAAAAGAAGTGTTTAAGATTTGTTTGAAAGATATTTTGCCCATCTAATGAATAAGAAAATAAAAGGAAGCGTAAGAAAGCAGAAATAGTAATGGAGAAAGCAAAAGTTAGGCTAAAGTGACAAAGCTACAACTGTAAATGGAGTAACTGCAGGAAATGTTAAAATGTATATAGGTGAAGTGGTTTTTACTGTGTGTACAGGCATAGAGACAAGGAAAATTACCAGATGAGAGGAGACTCATTATTGCATATCTGAAGGTAGGAATGAAGGAGTAATAGTTATAGAGGCATTAGTTGCCTTTATGCACCATGAAAAGTTTGAGTCTTAACTGAAAGACAAATGAAAATGACTTAAGAATTATGATAATTAATCTATGCATTGGATAAAAGATAATTAATTAAAAGATTAAAAAGATTGAGTTTAAGAAAAGAAAGCTTGTGTAGATACATCTCATGCACCAGTGTGAAGCAATTCTTACTTCTCCTTGTCCTCTTTGGTGGTTTCTTCCTGGTCCACCATGGTACCAAAAGGCTGTGATGCAATGGAGGGCAGGTTTGACAATATTATTCGCTGATCACTGGAGCAGGTCAATACTAACTGATCATAGGAAGCATTGTATCGTACACTCCAAACCCTGAAGAAAAAAACATCTTTATAAATAGGACTTTAATAATCCTCTTTCTTCATCAACCAGACTAATGACAGGTATCTGAGATAAAGCACATCTTAACACACGCACACACACACACACACACACACACCAGACAGCCACTGATCAGATGTGCATGGCAGAGATCCTGGTGAATGCACACTACTTGCTCCTGACTGCAACAAGAGGCCCAGTAAGGGGGAGAGGGGGCTAGAGAGTGTCCTGTCTCCAAAGAATTGACTCAATATACAAGGTTCAATAATATATATGATGAAGATGTAGGTGGCAACACTGTGGGGCTGAGAAGATCTTAGGTAGGAATCCCTGTGGGTTTGAGGTAATTGGGGAGGACAGTGAAGAAAAGGAGTACTCAAGATTTAAGGACGAAAAAGAAAATATGAGGAGGATAATAAATGTAGAAAGAAATGAGATGCATGAGGGAGCTGATTTGGGGAATCCTGAAAAAGCAAGCCAAACTTATTAAGAAAACAAGGAATTGAAAAGGAAATTTAGTTAATGTGAGAATGTTTTAAAGGTAAACAAGATGAAAAGGAAATGGAAGAAATACGGAGAGAAAATGGGATCCTTAAGGCAAAGTGTAATGAATATGAAGTGTCTGTAGGATCTGCAAGAATAGATGAAGAATAATCCAGGAAAGATGGAAAGGGGGTATGTGAAACCAAACTGGTGGAGTTGAGAAATGCATGGAAAAAGGAACAGGAGAAAAATAATTTTTGTAGAGATAGTAAAAAACAAATACACTAGACCCTGGATTTACAAACACTCTATTTACAAATTTTCGAAGATACAAATAAAATAATTAGGTCCTTATTCCTGATTTACAAATGGAAAATTCGAAATTACGAACAAAATGCTCTTTTTTGCGGGGGGTGTCAGAACACTTAATTGAACTTTCATCATGCAAACTACAAGTTCAATTAAATCTTCTGACAAACTCCAAAAAATCTGGAAAAGTTATTAGCTTAGAGACAAATCTTTCCATATTGGCAATAGAACAACAATGAGCAGTAGAGGGGGAAGGAGCAGAGGACAACACACCACAACAGAGCCACGTCTCACCCGTGGTTGACGCTTTCTGTGACTGAAAATGGTATCCAGATTATTTTGAATGGCATGTTCAAATTTAAAGCTTCTTTCACAATTAGGATCACTGTCAACAATTTTCTGGATACTACTTTCAAAGTCAAAGAAAGTGTCAGCCACGGGTGAGACGCACTTGTGTTGTGTTGTTTTATTGCCAATATAGCAAGAATTGTCTCTAAGCTAATAGTTTTTCTAGCTTTTTGGAACTTGTCAGAATACTTAATTTAATTTGTATGATGCTTGCTTAGCATTTTGTACTGTTGAAATCACTAATGAGCTTAAAAAATTAGAATCACCATAACAGTTGCTGCAAGGTGAAAGTTCAATTGAGTGTTCTGACAAACCCCCAAAAGAGCATTTTGTTCATAACTTTGAATTTTTCATTTGTAAGTTGGTAATAAGAACCCAATTATTTTATTCACATCTTCAAAAATTTGTAAATAGAGCATTCGTAAATCAAGGGATTGGTGTAGGAATGTACACAATTTATTGGCTCCCTGACAGGGTGAGCTCCTTTCTCAATGGTTGTTGAATGTTTACTGAGTGCCGTGGTGAGGCGGCAACAGCACCAGCCGGCACCATGTTTACATGACGCTGATGCTGCTGCCATCTCACCACAGCACTCAGTAAACATTTGATATCCATTTTCTTATGTTCTTAAGTGTGCAAGATATTTGGAGAAGAATTAAATCACAACAAACTGTCAATTTGTTTTCAGAAAAGGACGATCATGCGTGACAAATTTGATAAGTTTTTATACAAGAGTAAAAGATGAATAGAGACAGCTGTAGGTAGTAGTTTACTTAGACATCAAGTCTAAAAACACAATCTTATTAGCTCCCCTTGCTATATATCACAACTAGGTAAGTAAATATGGACATATGTATACAATAATAATATATAGTACAAGTCTCTTAATCCAATGAGCAGGGGACCAGCATTGAGTCAGATTATCTGTTTAGTTGAATAATCATGATGTAGCCCTGAAAACACCACAGCCTCCATTTAACTTTGGACAATTTTCAGTTTCACACATACAACAATTTTTTCATGTTGCTTATATTTCTCTGGTGAGACATGTCAAGAACTGATTGATGTTCTAAATCATTTCCTTTGCTAATGGAAACTTTTCAAGTTAAGACTCTTCTAAACTTATACCTACCTCTCATCCCCAACAATCTTTGGGGACCTGTGGGAAATTGTTTTCTTTTTTCAGGTGAAAGTGTAGTTTGTCCTCAGATTCTCATTGTGTGCCCTTAGAAATTCAATCTTCTTTCATACATTCTCATACATTTCTGGAATACCTATTACAAATACACTGATGGTGTCTATCACAAGGGTTGATGTGTTATTAATAAGCAGCACTACCAAAGATTAACTATAATGACTTGTTTCAAGTTACAGTATTTCTTTTGCCCTCATATTTTTGTTACAGCCACTAAATGTCTCACCAAATAAAAGAAAGTCACATGAGTCAGTGGTTGGTTGGGTGAAACTGAAGATTGACCACAATTTCTTACACAGACAACATTACATTGACATGCACACATCCAAATCTAGACACAGCCTCTAACCTCTTACAAACATTCCTTAATAGATTTCAAGCCTTTTGCATCACAAACATATTTCCAGACAAGCAAACATTTCTCCCACAAATGATAATCATCAACCCCAATATATCCCACCACACACTAACAACAATGTACTTCGTACACACACACCTGGCATAACATACAATACCTCCATGTCATTCAAACAATAAATCTATTTTATAAAAATTCATTACTGTATTGCAGTTTCTATTGTTATGGACTTAGTAGGTAGAAGAGTGTCAGTAGCAATGTCTATTCTCACCTCTCACTGCTATATGATACATATAGCATAAATTTTGGCCAAAAATAGTTTTTTTTCATCCCACCTTAAAAAATTTAAAATACATATTGAGAAATTAAGATCATCATTGTTTAGATTAAAATACTTTTAATGTAACAATAAATGATGCAACAAACTATGGTTTCTTTCTTTTAATTTTATAAAAACATTTAAAAAAACAAACCTTCAACTAATTAACTTAATTGAAATCCTGATAAGCCTTCTTTTCCCATGTACTAGATTGTTGTGGTGGAAAAGTATCCATTCCTGTTCTTGTATTAGTTATTAGATATATTCCACATCATTAAAAAAAGAATAAAAGTTTTTGATAAATAATCAAGTTCAAAAGGACAGAAATATATGCTGTTCTTAAGAAGACAGTAGGGAGGATAGATAGCAAGGAAAAAAGTATAAGAATATATCAAAAGAAATGATCTGCAACATGAAGAGTTCCAAGAAATAGCATAGACACCCTACTCCTAAGTAAAATAAAAATTTGTCTAAACCAGAGTGAAATTTAGAACTGGACAAATGAAATCTTCTTGCATCACTATAAAAGACCCTTAGCATCAAAGGAGTGGAATATTTTGATCATGACTTCACTGTTATGCTAGAGACATTGGTGCATATAATGGTATCAAAACTGAACTGCAACTTCCAAGGTATCTCATTGTGATGTTAAACTCTCAAGATCTCCTCAAGGTACAATGATAAAGATACTAATGATATAACCAGAAAATGAAGATCTTCATTTTTAACAATAACTGTGCTGAAAAATACTGCTGATACTTACCAATGAGAATGATCACAAAGTTGTTTTAGTGGTTGGTCTGTATTTCTTATATCCCAGAATTTGGTCTTGCAGTCATCCCCACATGTTGCGAGATAATACTGCATGTTTGGATTAAAATCCAAATCTCTGAAACCATAATACAAATAAAGAAAAAATATTCAATTTCACTTTTTATATGTTAATTTTATGCAGCATACACATTGGCTAATCTCAAGACAGATTCCAACAAAGGAAGGACAAAATCACTTACCTTACTAATTGTGTATGTGCTCCCTCCACACACCATGTTGGTTTCATAGATCGCATGTCCCAAGCCCGCACACTTGACCCATGAGTTGCTGCCACCTGAGAGCCATGCTGATGAGGGTACCATCGACCACTTCCCAAACTCACAGTGCCACGACCTTCTACGGTAACATTTCCTATGATCTGTAAAAATACATTCATGATCTGTAAAAATACATATATCAACCATGGACATTTTAAACATTTTTTTAGACATTTTAGACATTTTTACATAGTACATTTAAGACTAAATACTTGAATATCTTGGAAGTTGAATTTTTCAATACTAAACACAGAAGTTCAACTTGGTATTTCAAAAAATGTCCGGTAACTTGAACATGTGTTTCTAAACAAAGGCTCCCTCCCTGCTGCCACCACTGCCCACCAGTTGTCCCACTGCAGTCATAAGAACAACATTCTCCTGTGTTGTCTGTGGTTTTCCATTTAGATACTAAAAATGGCACCAAAGAGGCTCATTAGTGGTGAAAATAAGCCTAAAAAAAAATGTGATGACCACTGAATGGAAAAAAGATGAGTTGTATTGATAAATACAAGAAAAGATCAAGAATCACCAATCATGCAGCTGAGTATTGTATGGCAAAATCTACAGTAGCCACCATACTGAAGAACAAGGAGGCCATTAAAGAAGCTGATCTGGCAATGGGTGTGAAAAAGCAACTTAAGTGACCTACAGCTGGGGAAGAAATGGAAAAATTGTTGGTAACAAAAAAATTACATATAAATTTTTGTAAACTTAAGGTTTTGCTTATGTTACAATAAATTCCCTGATTTCCAGATACTGGTAGTCAGACTTTTAATACTCAAACGACCATTTGTAATTAATTGAATTTAAGTATTGAGTGTCCACAGTATGTAAGAAAACATGCTTTACTGATGTCGATAAAGTTGGCCTACCTCTAAGACAATAATGTTCTTCCCCAAAACCATCACTTTAGAGAAATATCATCACATTAGACAGTTAGACAGCCTTTGAAATTTCTTATTTCCTGCTGTCCCTCAATTAAAGTCACCTTTGGAGCCCAATAATCACAAAGTTTCGGCAACAAAAGTACAACTTAAAGGCTATCCCTATCACAGTCTTCTCTCCAAGTTAAATCAAGTATACACCTTTTAGCTTCTGCAAAGATGAGATGGTTGTGCTTGTGACAGGGAGGTTGGGTGCTGAGATTGGGGATGGGATGGTCAACCATTTAAATTAGTATCTACTAGAATTGGCAGAGTGTTTTGGTTGGTGTCACTATGAAGTGGTGCTGTATGCAAGATATAGTGTTACACCAACCAGAGACTTTTCTCAATATCTTAGAGGATGATCAACAGCAGAGCTAAAACAATTACCTTTGCTGATCTTCCAGCAGCTTCAACATCCCAGTAGAAGATGTGGTTGTCAACAAGTGTAACAAGGTGAGAATCATTTTCTGGTGCCCATACCACAGACCATGCCTGGGAGCCCAAGCCAGGCACTGGTGAACCTGGGATCTGTGCATCCCCATCTGAGACACCATTTAAACTACATAACTTTTCTACTTGTTCACCACCAGATCTGAAATAGTATAGACATACAATAGTAAAAGAAAAATAAATCAAGAAATCTCTGATACTTTGCTCTCCAAAAAAGTGACCCCCGAGGATATTGCCAGGGAAGACCAACTCCTTTCAATCCAAATGTACTTCCTTCTTCACTATCAAACATACAACTTCTACTAGCATCTCTTTCATACACTACTGTGTGTGTGTGTGTGTGTGTGTGTATGTATATATATATATATATATATATATATATATATATATATATATATATATATATATATATAATTATCTCTCTCTCTCTCTCTCTCTCTCTCTCTCTCTCTCTCTCTCTCTCTCTCTCTCTTCTTCTTCTTCTTCTTCTTCCAGTTCCCTTTCCTTCCTATCTCTCCAAACTATTTCCTTCACTCCATTCTTCTCCCTTCTCTTTACTATTTTCCTTCTTTTCTTTCCTCTTTAGTTTCCTTTCTGTCCTTCCTCCCATCACTCCCCATTTTTCCTCTCCTCACTCTTTCTAACTTTCCAACAAAGTGCAATCTCTCTCTCTCTCTCTCTCTCTCTCTCATTTCTTATTATAGTTGATTGCACGTATGATACACACACACACACACACACACACACACACACACACGATAACTTATTGTAATGCACTTTTTCATTCGTTATAAAGCTTCTGTTGTAAATCAGGGTTCAAAATATCCATAGTTAAAAATTGGTATGTTTAATTTACATTAGATTATTAGAAAATGTCGAAATTAAGTCTTAGATTTTTTTCCCCCCATTAATCCGTTTGTTTCCACTGATTATTTCTTTCAGTCCTGTCTCCACTTTTTTGTATCAACTCTTTACCTGCGATTTGGTTCATCTTCCTTGTTAAGAAACCACCACTGAGATCTTTTGTCTTAACTCTCTGCCATCTCAAAGCATTCTATTAACTAAAAACTGTTCAATATACTCTTTTTCGTTATCTGTTCAATCTTTCATGTCGATTTTTGTTAAGATTTCGCTGTTGTAGGACTATGTTGTGGTGTACGTCGCAGTGAAAGAGTTAAAATTTGTCATTGTTAAATGCTATAAGCTCATTAAATTTCATTAAGATTTATCATTATTATCAACAAATAACGAAGAAAATACTGAAATATTATTCTCTTTTAATTACATTCAAATAATTTTCAATACACATCTACTCTGATTTATATCGATTTAAATATTTTGTCCCCCATCAAAGCAACGTTGGTGTCAAGGAAAAGGAATATGAGAGAGAGAGAGAGAGAGAGAGAGAGAGAGAGAGAGAGAGAGAGAGAGAGAGAGAGAGAGAGAGAGAGAGAGAGAGAGAGAAAAGGAAAGATAGATATAATACATCAATAAATATATATAGAGAATCAAGTAATTAATAGGTGAATGGGCATTTTAATAATAAATAACTAAATAAATGAACAAATTCCGGCCGGTGACGATAACGACGCGATAATCAAATATAATCAAATCAACGCAGCGAATTTCACGGTGACGAGACGAGATTCACGATAACGATAACGACGCGATAATAAAATAAACAAATTAAGTTTCACGATAACGAGACGGGATTTACGATAACGAGACGGGTTTTCGATAACGAGACGGGTTTCACGATAACGAGACGGGATTTTCGATAACGAGACGGGTTTCACGATAACGAGACGGTTTTACGATGACGAGGCGAGTTTCACGATGACGAGGCGAGTTTCACGATGACGAGGCGAGTTTCACGATGACGAGGCGAGTTTCACGATGACGAGGCGAGTTTCACGATGACGAGACGAGTTTCACGATGACAATAACGACGCGGGAATCACATTAGAATCCCATCCCAGGTGTGCGGGAGTGTGTGGGGACAGTGGCGGTGCAACCTACCACCCCCTCACGCTGAACAAGAGTCATAACAAAGAGAATTTTGACAACACACTGCCAAGGAAGGCGCACTCTTCTCCCCAAAAGAGGTCCCTCACATGGCAGTGTCTGTGGCAAGGTGGAGCGTGATGTTTTCTCCTCTATGGTGAAGTCCTGAAGGCGAATTTCGATGAATCACTACACACAATTCACCTGACACTGTCACAGGAGGAGGAGCCCTTATCTCCCCATCCAGGCTCCAGTGGTGGCAGTATCTGGTAGTTGGTGCGTAGTGTAGATGGCCTCTTGTCGGGTGTGTGAAGGGTTGGTAGTGGACGATCATATCTGAATGAGGAGCCGAAGGAGGAGCGGGACCTGCTGCCCGATCCCCGTCATGGGCCCCAACAGGAACCAGACCGCTGCCCTCCCTTCCAGTACGCTCCCCCTGTCCTCCACGGGCCGGAACAAATTTTTTGGATGGAAAGTTTCCGAAACGATTTCCAATTTTGCTTTTAATTATAAATCATCGTCAGTGCATGAAAAATTGTGCTGAATGACGCTTGTGGGAAAAATCAGTTCATTGAGGCGAGATGAAGCTGTGCAGTACCTCCTGGTGCCCTGCTTGATCCTGTTACTCCTACACTGCCTATTTAAGGCAATGGCTTCACCTTGCTTCAAGTACGTTTGTATCGAGAGGGATAGAAGTATAAAATTTGAACGATATTACATGTGATGTTAAGATTATAGTCACCAAATAACACTAACTGGTAACTGGTAACTTGCTGGAAACCACGGAACCAGGACAAGCATCCTGGTGTAAGGAAAGGGTGTCATGGTTCCTCTATATCCGAGGTGGTGTTACATTGAAGGAAGTTGTGCAAGGGAGGAGAGAAGAGAAGATGTGGTGAGAATATGTTGCGTTTTTGCCTTTCTGTTATGGGAAGAGAAGGAAAGTAAGGAGAGAAAGATTAGAATGAAATGAAGGAAGGATACGAAGGGAGGAAGACACGAAGACTAGAGGACTATCACGAAAAAAGATAAAGGAAAGGAGAAACAAACAAGAAAGTGGTAGAGAGAGCTGATTGAAATGGAGTAAAGGGAAGGCGGGACGTGTTAATTCTCTCTCTCTCTCTCTCTCTCTCTCTCTCTCTCTCTCTCTCTCTC
>CM035190.1:11720859-11743359 GCA_020233015.1 Callinectes sapidus
TAATCTTATCGCCTCAGTGTTAGGTTGGCATGGGTCAATGTTCCCCCGGTCCCCTGTCTCACCGTGTCTCCTCCAGGTTCCCTTAGCAACACTTACCAAGCCACACCAAGCCACGCCAGGCCAAGCCAAGCCAAGACACTAACCCACATCACATGCCTTGCCTGAACTATTGACGAACTATATTATAAGTAATCAATATCTTAATCAGACCGTCATTCTCTCTCTATCTCTCTCTCTCTCTCTCTCTCTCTCTCTCTCTCTCTCTCTCTCTCTCTCTCTCTCTCTCTCTCTCTCTCTCTCTCTCTCTCTCTCTCTCTCTCTCTCTCTCTCTCTCTCTCTCTCTCTCTCTCTCTCTCTCTCTCCATTCAACACAACACGACACTTCCCCACTTACCTTTGATGAAAGAGTATTACGAGAACCTCAACTTTCTGGAGACAGAGTCTTTCTCCACAAAACTCATTAAAAACAATATTTTCGTCCTTTCCTCACTTTACGTAACATCCATTTAATACTAACATTCTTGTCGACGTTGTTTTCCCGACCAAGAACTAAAACCTCTCAGAATTTTAAATCTTTAAAGTTTTTTTTATATATTTTTTCTCGTACCTTGACCTTTTTCCGTTCCGCCCACCACCCGCCTCCCATCTCCAGAGGTCTGATCAACTATACATTGATTTTCGTGTCACGAAACAAGAAACCTTGCTCGAGTTAACGGCATTATTGGCTCCCTGTTCCCTCCCAGCGGCCTGCAGAGGTTCCCAGGGACGTCATTAAAAGTGTACCTTTACCAGAGATACCTCTCACTTCTCACCAGCCGCACAGGAACTTTGTCTAAAGCACTTCTGTACCACACCCATATTAATTTGGCTCTAGTCGAAGACACGCTTCCTTTAGAGGGTATTTGTTCCGTTCTATAGTGAGTAACAAGATTTATACATTATTAGCGAAAAAAAAAAAACTTTGAGAACCCCACTAATCACGTGTACAAGGCCCTTAAAAGTGTAATTAGAGAGTAAAGTGTTTCAGAATACAGCCAAACCACCCACCCACCCACACACACACACACACACACACACACACACACACACACACACACACACACACACACACACACACACACACACAAAGAATAGGTTAGCTGTTCTTTCGGTCCTATTAGGCTAAGATATCACATGTCTTCACCTTACTAACCTACTACTTAATAACCTTACCTTACTAATGTCTACTAAGTAACGAAAGTGCTACGAAGTGAAAGACCCAACCACACTGTCTCTATTAGGACCCCTCAACCACCTGACTGTGAAATCATTAAAGGAGGAGGGGAGGAAGGGAGGATAAGAGAACAAAGACAACGTCGAGGAGAAACAGAAAAAAAGGAAAGGAAAAGAAGAGAAAGAGGATGCCTAACAACAACAACAATCATTCCACATATTTATTCACCATTTTCATCCACCTTGCCATCCATCTCCTACACCAAGTTACTCTACTTCAATGTTGCTTTATTAATATTGCTCTTCCAATAGAATCGTCATCTGATTCACTCACCAGCCACGTCATTCATCACTTCACTAACAAGGCCTGTGTGCTCTACTGCTCACCACCTAACCCCCCCCTCTCCTCTCTCCCTCTCTCTCTCTCTCTCTCTCTCTCTCTCTCTCTCTCTCTCTCTCTCTCTCATTATACTCGACCAAGACGAAGAAAGAAAAGGAAGAAAAGTTGATAAGATACGTAAAACTTGAGGAAAAAAATGGGGAGAAAGAAGATCAAGAGGGACATGGTAAGAAACAAAATTAAAGTGGATATATGAATAAATAATGTAACCAAGTCAGACTTCTATGTTCTACTGCTTCCTAGGACTGCCTCCCCTCTGGTTGTCTCCCTAACCTAATCCAACCTAACGTAGCCAGACCAGCGTGTTATATTGCTTACTAACATCGTCTCTCATTATGCCATTCGCAACTACCAACGTAAACCAACAAGGCCTCTGTTTTAATACTTTCTCTCACTGGCTCACTCTGGTTCTCTCCAACTTAACCTAGCCAGACTAGCGTGTTCTATTGCTTCCCAACACCGCCTCTCATTATCCTCTTCGCAACTACCAACGTAAACCAACAAGGCCTCTGTGTTCTACTACGTTCTCTCACTGCCTCCCTCTGATTCTCTCTAACCTAACCCAACCTAACCTAGCTAGACCAGCGTGTTCTATTGCTTCCCACCACCGTCTCTCATTATGCCCTTCGCAACTACCAACGTTAACCAGCCAGGCCTCTCTCTCTTCTACACAGCCTCTCTCTAGGTATCTCCTTCAAACTTTGATCTCCACAACCTTGTATTCTATGGGAAAGCAGGAATGTGCTCTCAAGTCTCCATCTCACCCATTGCAAAGTTAGAGCACCGCCAGCCATCACCAGCTCCCTCTCCTCACTTTTTTTTATCTTTCACTGGAGCACATCCGCTAAACCTTCGCACACTCACAGCTCGTTGACAGAAACGTTGACAACCCAGATTTTTTTTTTCATTCATGTAGAAACCTTGTTAATCTGTTACTTAGCCCATAAAGCACCCTAATGCAGTGGATATCCGGGGCAAAGATGTTTCAGAATGTTGACTCATATCTCATAGACCCTTTCACTTGAGATCATTAAGAAGAGATAGCCACAAAAAATAAAAATAAAACAAAAACGTACATTTGACGCACCACTTAATCTCTTTTTTATTCTTTTAGTGACAGTGAGTGACTTCTCTAATCAATCAATCTCTCTCTCTCTCTCTCTCTCTCTCTCTCTCTCTCTCTCTCTCTCTCTCTCTCTCTCTCTCTCTCTCTCTCAAGCCTTACCAATGTGTTAGGACATGTTAACACTCAACGATGGTAACAAGGAAGGTGGTGGTGACACGAGCCAGGAAACAGCACAGGGAAACACTGAAACTTTCGCCGGTAAAGCACGATAAATATATATCTACACAGAATATTAAACCTAAAGACTGCTACATCAAACCCTTACAATCTTACTGTACCGCAGATCTTAACATGTTATCTTTTTTTTTCTTTCCGAGTATACAGCTCAATCACCACTGCTGACTTTTTTTTCTTTCTTTTTCTATGGAGAGATCGTCGCACGGTTTTCTCTGTTCTCGATTTCATTATCATTGTCGCTTCGGGGAAAAAGGAGCGTAAGGTGAGCAATCCCTCCTCCATGTTCCTGTCAGGCTTTCTAGGAGTTTGTCGCTTCCTGCATTCATCGTAGCCGTGTTAATGGCGCACTATATATGCATCCGGCCATATTCTGTCGTAAACTGAGCAATCTTTGACACCATTTCGCTACATAATAACTTTCTTCATATATCTTATTACGAATGTGGAGAAAGAATTTAACCAACAGCTTCGCCATCGATTAAAAACTAATCGAAAAAATAACTTCATAAAAACATAATTTGACCTAATTATCCACACCAACGGCAAATCATACATAAAAACTCAATAGTGATAACAAGTGCAACATCATTAACACACCGCAAAATATGAGAAATCTATTGAACCACTCAATAAAATAAAACATGAAGTGTGAAAACTAACTACATATGAAAATACCCCAAATACATCAAAAAGTATACCAAAAATGCACTGTGATTTTTGTATGTCATTTAAGATCCCTTCAAAATATAATCTTTCCTTAACTTCTCCATATCCTTACCTTCATTAACTTGTTTTATCAGACACCAACTGCAATAAACTCGCAATGGCCACAAGAACTATTAATTACCATTTGTTCTTTCGTTTCTTCCTATTGTTCTAAACCTTTCCTACAGTGGTCATCACACCTAAACCTTTCCTACAGTGGTCATCACATATAAACCTTTCCTACAGTGGTCGTAACATATAAACCTTTCCTACAGTGGTCATCACATCTAAACCTTTCCTACAGTGGTCATCACATATAAACCTTTCCTACAGTGGTCGTAACATATAAACCTTTCCTACAGTGGTCATCACATCTAAACCTTTCCTACAGTGGTCATCACATCTAAACCTTTCCTACAGTGGTCATCACATCTAAACCTTTCCTATAGTCGTCATCACAATCACCTCATCGCCATGTTGAATAATCCTGTTAAAAGTTATGACTTCTTCCTGCTTTTGTTTGATGGATAGTTTTCACTGGTAACTTTAGCCAGCATATTTTCTTTTCTAACTTTGTCTCTTCTTCTTGCTCTCCTCAAACACCCTCCCATTTTGTTTTCTCTCTCTCTCTCTCTCTCTCTCTCTCTCTCTCTCTCTCTCTCTCTCTCTCTCTCTCTCTCTCTCTCTCTCTCTCTCTCTCTCTCTGACTTCTTTCCTTTCCTCTCCACTTTTTCCTATCATTCATTTCAGCAAAACAAGAACTTACTAATATTCACGGTTTCTTCCTTGTTTTCAATTTTCATTACATCAAGCTCATGTTTACTTCCTCCATCGCCTTCCCTATCACGTGCACTTCACCCTCAAAAAGCTCGGTATGCATTGTCGAGAAGGTAAAATGGGGAATGCAAATCGTTCTCCATTTTTTTTTTCTATACGATTTACGTTTGGTTCCCCAGTTTTGTTAGGATTAGGACGGCACCCCCTGATAGAACTGGTTTTGGCATCTGGGAACCGTCAACCCGAGTGGATGCCCTCCCTAACCTCGGGTCGTGTTCAGTATTCGAACCCATGTCGTGGTCCCACTGTACCACGGCGGCCCCTGCAAATCAAATGGTAGCTGCTCTTCTGGCTTCACGCTTTCATCATATAAAATCGCAATATATTTAGTAGAGAATATGAATAAGTATTTATTTTTTATTTTATTTATTTTTATTTATTTATTTTATTTTATTTTATTTTATTTTATTTTATTTTGCTCTGTCTCCTCTATCTTCCTATGTCGCTCAGAGTGTAACTGTATATTCAATTCACAACAATATATTCGTCTTTTTTATATCGTTTTTTTTTATTCACCTAACAGTAACGTGCGGGTATTTAGCTATTATCTTCAGTCTAATATTTCTGATATTTACTTTCCCAGTTCTGTCTTCTTTATATATTCTCAGTCTAAATACATAAACCATAGAGAAAAAAGGGTTCCTAGTTCATGTCGTAATCGAATTAACAAGATATGAATATTTCTATCGCAAATCTACCAATAATAATAATAATAATAATAATAATAATAATAATAATAATAATAATAATAATAATAATAATAATAACAACAACAACAACAACAACAACAACAACAACAGCAACAACAACAACAACAACGACGACGACGACAATAACAACAGTACCATAACCACTCCCACCACCGCCAACAACAAAACACCAAATCTATTTATAACAACATCCCAGGCTGACTTCACCACAAGGGAGGGGAGAATGTGCAGCCGTGTCTCTCTCACACACACATACACACACTATCACCACCACCACCACTACTACTACTACTATCACCACCTACTACTACTACTATCACCACCACCACCACCACCACCACCACCACCACCACAAACTACAACAACAACAACAACAACAACAACAACAACAACAATAATAATAATAATAATAATAATAATAATAATAATAATAATAATAATAATAATAATAATAAACATTTCTTCAAGTTCTTTCCCAAGAATCACAGTTTAAAAGTCAAATCATTAACAGGATTTCCTGCGGCAACACTTACACAGAAATAGATGACTTAGAAACAAAATGTGCGTATCGAGTATAAGTAAAACTTCAAGAGAAAAAAGTTGGTAGTAGTAGTAGTAGTAGTAGTAGTAGTAGTAGTAGTAGTAGTAGTAGTAGTAGTAGTAGTAGTAGTAGTAGTAGTAGTATACAGTTACGTAACGATGATCTTACAGAGAAACTCTTCTCAAAACTTTACATTACAAGAAAATCTACGTGAAAACTATAATCTAATTCTCTGACACACACACACACACACACACACACACACACACACACCATTCCGCTCACACCTCAAAACCATTCCTCATAAAAATAACCAGGTCAGAAACGCAACATCAAAAATAAAGCACCATAACACAAGGCACTGGGAAATTTTCAAGCACACATTTGATTTCCTCTCTTCTCCCTAATCCTGGACACAGCTCGAGTATTATAATTCCAGCCCACGCAGCTGCTAATTAAACAAGTGGACAGGATATCACGTTGGTCTCAGAGGAAGGAAAGGTGAATGAACTCTTATACAATCAGATACATCCCAGGAAACCCATCTCTCTCTCTCTCTCTCTCTCTCTCTCTCTCTCTCTCTCTCTCTCTCTCTCTCTCTCTCTCTCTCTCTCTCTCTCTTAGTATCCCTTCAATATCTTTAGAGTGTGAAGAGATGTGCGCAATGAACTGATTAAGGTAGAAAGAGCGATACCTTACTAATCTCATTTCAACCGTCTTAATCCCCTAAACCTCGAATTCGCTGGGAGCTACAGGGGCTGCAGGGCCTGGTCGGGGCATTCATCTGTGGGGTGGCAGTCTTACGTGAACTCCCACCGCGGTTTTTGTTGAGATCGCCATGGAATTTGAGATCAGAGTTTTCCCTTCTCTTTAACCCCTTCAGTACTGGGACGCATTTTCATATTTATTCTGCTCGTTATTTGTCGATTTTATACAGCTTCAGAAACTCATATGGGGATTAAAATAGTACAGACTCTGGCCATTAATCTTCTGACCTCCATACACCCTTCTTAATGTTAATGAAATAGTCTAATCACACCCAAAACCCTGTGGTAAAAATATGTCCCGGTAGTGAAGGGGTTAACTGGACTGTTCTATTTATCACCACTGTATGTACTTTCGAAGAGATTAAGGTTCGTATTATTAAACACTTCTGTGCTTCACCTCCACTATTTCAAAAGGCTTTATCTAAATTGACACTAATTTTTAAGGTGTTTTTTGTGGTTCTAGAGGAATAGTGACAAGATTTCTACATTATTAACTGAGGACACACTCTTAAAAACCTCGCTTACCATCTCTGTGGCCTTGGAAAATAGTCGTGGTGAAAGCAAAGCGTTTGAGAATACAGACCTAAAACCTCTCTCTCTCTCTCTCTCTCTCTCTCTCTCTCTCTCTCTCTCTCTCTCTCTCTCTCTCTCTCTCGCCACACACCGGGACAGCGAGACCACAATTCTCACGTACTGCACTACCTAGTTCCTACTCGGTGTACTACAAGGACTACAAAGAAGCTTGCTGCTCATCGGACTCCCCACGCCAGGGACTTGAACCCGGCCCTCCTTGGTTGTGACCCAAGCGTACTCTCCAGTTTACTACGCAGAGTACCACACACACACACACACACACACACACACACACACACACACACACACACACACACACACACAGAGAGAGAGAGAGAGAGAGAGAGAGAGAGAGAGAGAGAGAGAGAGAGAAAGTGGTATGCTAGATATAGAGATAAAGCACGGAAGATACTTGATTTCGTTTTTTTGTTTATTTTTCCTCTTAGAGATACTGCCTTTAACAATACTGACTTCAGAACAAATTTATGAATAACAATTCCTTTTTTTACGCGTATATAATGCTTAAAGAAAACTAGAAAAAAGACAATAAAAAATAAATAAAACCTTGACTTAAACTCATATTCAGAAACTCTGTTCTCTCACCACGACTGTTTTTGAAAGGCCATGAAGATGATTGGCCGGGTTCTCACGAGTGCTTCTTTCGTTACTATAATGTAGAAATCTGGATAGCCTGTTACTGGAAGCATAAAAAATACCGTGTTACTTACGCTACTACGTCTTACAAATAAGGATAGAGTGGCACAAAAATGTTTCAGAGCATGAACGTTTACACAAGTTATTTTGTGACATCCACAGAATAAAGAAAGAGAACTCTAAGTCACTCCTTTACCGTGTTGCTAACCCAGTCACAGCACACAAGCCAGCACTACAGACGGCGTGGTGGCGGAAGCATTGTGAACACCGTGTGGCCACTGGGGATGACGTAATCCTCCATGCAGACTGAGTAGAAAGTGTGAGGGTCGTGGATACGTGATATGAAAATTTGTTGTACGTAGTGATAATCTGATGGTGGTGGTGGCACCAGCGACGGCGGCGGTGGTGGTAACAGTAGCAAATACGACAAACAACAACAACAACAACAACAACAACAACAACAACAACAACAACAACAACAACAACAATAATACCGGTTCTTTACAGAATTGAAAAGAAAAACTACATTTATAAATATATATAAAAAGATTTTGTAATAAATATTGCTTAGATAATTCTTGCAAACGTTCTTCACCATCAGTGCTACTCGTATCACTATTAGGACATCAGTGAGTTTGCGTTCAACGAGTGTTAAAATTGTAAAAGACTTTTATATTTATGGTAACCAGCCATGAGCTTTTAAGACATTTGAAACATCATTAAAGAATATAAGGAAAGATAGAATAATAAAAGAAACAAATATCATGACTGAAATTCTGAGCAACAATTTTAAAGTAAGATGTAGACGAGGAGAGTTTATGAATCACTTATCAGCACACATAATAGCGCTTCTAATGAATAAATAATGTTTTAACTTCATGAGTAGCGGCGCATCACGATCAACTGTTTACTCCTGACACTTTCTCTAAGAAATAACAACTATTAAAAACCTCTTTTCATTTAATAAGAAATAAGTATTCGAACTATTTATTCTATATAACCACCATCCTTCTTGAATGATGAATATGTCCTGTGTCACAAGAATGTTTAGTAAAGAGTGCAAGAAATGTTTAAGTAATATCAAATCTAAGAAGCTGGACTATGTAAGGAAGAATACAAGTACATGTGTGACCTCAAAATATCATGAAGTTATTGCTAAGTGTTTCACCAATAACAAAGCAACAAGACGGCAGTGACTGAAGCAAAAGATGGAGTAATGGAGGCGGGAAGAAAGGTAAAAGTGGACACAATAGACACAATAGCAATAACATCGCGGTGTGTGTGTGTGTGTGTGTGTGTGTGTGTGTGTGTGTGTGTGTGTGTGTGTGTGTGTGTGTGTGTGTGTGTGTGTGTGTGTGTGTGTGTGTGTGTGTGTGTGTTCTCAAAATACCCTCCTTACGTTATTGTCATGTGCTTTATCAATAAGTAACAAGAAAGTAATAACTTAAGCATATTAGAGTGGTAGTTAAAAATCAGCAGAAGAACAATGAAAAAAAAACTCTTACAATACCAGTGTGTCCTCAAAATATCCTTAATTTGATATCATGTGCCTTTATCCATAAGAGTAATAAAAAGTAATAACTGTGGCAGAGGACCATGTAATACTAAAACAAATAATATATAAATAAGCTTTGTCCTCTAAACACCCTTCTTAAGTCACGTGTACGTTCTTGATCACACACACACACACACACACACACACACACACACACACACACACACACACACACACACACACATTGTAGGAAAGGCTCGAGTAACAGCAACGGTGATACATACAAGTCAGTGTAATGCTAGAGTAAAAACTTTGTGATGGAGCCCACATATCAGCTCCCCAAGTGTCCTTCACTGACTCGGTGTAATATTCACACAAACTGTAATGAACAGTTCGCGAGTCCTCTCCACACAGGTATTGTTAAATAAGGAATATGTCCAATCTCATGAAGGCAACAGAAATAAAGGATTGGTAATGTTAAACGATGAAGATTGACGTACCAGCCAGAATAACTTTGTAAAGCAGACCACAATATATTCTTTGTTGAATTATGATGTGTGTTTTAAATTGCTTTCACAAGTTAGTAATGTCAACGGTAACTGAAAGATAAATGTGTTACAAATGGAAACTTTACAATGGAGCTAATGTTATGTCCTTTGGGTATATACTTGTCAGCATGGTAATATGGGCTTTAATATAGAACGGTAGAAGTAACTGTAACAAGTGACTAGGAGACACTAAATGCAATTAGTGAAAGTCAATGTAACAGCAATAGAAACTTTGTAATGGAGCCACGCGAGGGTCCTCCGCCACACCAGTGCACCCCAATGATAGTGCTCACAACTTCAGCACTTGCTTGTTACTGAAGCCTGTCACCGAGTGTACCACAACTTTGCCGTCCCATCAAAGCTTCCCTGAATGGCCAAGGGCATCCCATCCAAAACTCTCAACTGCACACACTTGGCGGAGTAAAAATTTGTAGCTTGGCTTTACTAAACTTGAGTTTTGGAGTAATACCATTGTGAACAACTAATTCTCATGAAAAAAAAAAACTTTGAACCCACATTGCAATTACTTTCACCGAAACACATATTACAATGAGCATCAAATCAAGCTCTACATAGTTTAGATTAATAACAAATTCAAATCCTGAACATAAACTAAACACAACAACTACCGTTCAAAGTGAATAGAATGGTCCTGTGAAGAGTACAATTTCATAAAACATTTTACCAGTAACTAAAAGAGAGCTCAATTTGTTCAATCTTTTCAAAGTTGGTAGTTTAACTTTTGTTTAGTAAAATCAAAACTGCACCATGTCGCAATGCCACTAACTGAGCATCACCACATGATGAGTGGCGACCATTGCTGCACTTCAGTCCCTGAGCCCGGGCAGCGGAGGTTGGCCATGGTAGAAAAGGCAAGGACAAACAGAAAAACGGTAAAAAGTAGACTATAAAGTGAGATTAGGCGTTTGATAAGGCTGTGTGTGCGAACGCGAATTGTTTGAGAGCAATTTACACACTTGCTTAGTGACGATATTGTACGTAGCATACATACACGTACAGAGGAGGGGAAGGAAATAACAGAAGTGAGACGCTTGAGAATATCTCCAGTGGCTGTTTGACAATGAGATATTACTGGTAAGATGGATAAAGAAACTAGAGACGTGTCTCTTTGGGAAGAGGACGGTAGTTTATGAATCAACAAAGAAAGAAGGAAAAGCAGTACGTTGTAAAGGAAGTAAGACGCTTGAGAATAATTGACCTGAGGCTGTTAGATAGCAAAAAAAATTACAACTAGTGTCTCATTGGAAGGAACAAATTAGTTAATACATTTAAAAAGAAAGATTGAAGGAAGAGAGATGTAAAGGAAGTGGGACGCTTGATAATAACTGTCCTGAGGCTGTCTGAAAGTGAGAAATCACGGAATAATACATAAAAAACTGATTATGTGATTTCTACATTTGAAAAAAAAAAAAGAGAAAAAGATGTAAGGAAAGTGAAATACTTGAGAAGTATTGCTGAGGTGACGCTGTTTGGTAGAAAAGTACGGAGAGAGAGAGAGAGAGGAGAGAGAGAGAGAGAGAGAGAGAGAGAGAGAGAGAGAGAGAGAGAGAGAGAGAGAGAGAGAGAGAGAGAGAGAGAGAGATGGAATCAACCCACGGAAAGAGCACCAAGAGAAAACAGAGATGAGAAGCAGAGATTTGAAACACGGCAAGAATAACAGAAATATTTAACGTTACAGCAGCACTGGAGCGCACACCAAATTCATGAACCACCACGCCGATAACTACACTCGCGACGCCGACAAAAGATCATACGGCGACAGTTAATTAAAAACCACGACACGGCGCTACCTCTCCCACCAAAAAAATTGCCGTAAGCTTGAAATGAAGTGAACCCGTTAGAAGCGTGAGAGGAACACTGTACCGAGAAGCAGTAGGAGGCAGTGGAAGGGCTATGGTTTAGTGCTCCGTGACGCGCTACTGATACGCTGATCTTGAAGTAAACCAGTGGTCGTGCTGGTGATAACAGTAATCTCACCAATATGCCGCGGATGAAGTGTTGAGAAAAATAATAATAATAATAATAAATAAATGAATATTAAAGCTATGAAATTTCCTGATGAGTAGAACGTGAGGAATGGGGAGATGGTGTGAAGTGGTTGTAATGGAAAATGAGTGTTTCCATTAGTTTTTACAATATTTCATTTATATATATACTTTTTTTGTGGGGGGGTAGGGTCATTTTCTTGTCCAATGCTTCAACTTTGGTCAATCTATACGTGCTTCTTTAGGAAAAGTTGTTATCTACATTTGGGTTCGATTTTTCTCTTTCGTGCTCCAACTTTCTTAATTAACGCTTTCACTGCGACACGAGAGAATTATCAGCCCCTTTATGCATTCCGTGAAGTCTTGATAAGCATCGACAAGAAAGCTCATGAGGAAAAGCGAATACATATTGCAATTACTTCCTTGTTCTAAGATTGTGCATGGCTGTAGACTAAGTAAAGGGTCTCAGAGTGATCAGTAATTAGGTTAAGGTGTAATACGTGACAGTCTTCTTCAATAGAGCTTTAGGATTGTCTGGAAGGGTGACTATGCATGACTAAGTTTCTTCTAGCGCTTCAGTATTCTAGTACCTCCTTACAGCTTCGTGCGAGTGAGAAGAATGGTATTTGTAAGGACCATTTATACGCAACGCAAATACGGCAAGCAGAATTCCAAGTGACGAGAATAATAATGATAAACTATTTGGAGACATTGAAGGTGGTAAGAGTTTTCTATAATTGCTTATACTATTGTCCTTTATTCGTTTATTTCCAGATTTACTGTATTTCATTACCCTTTCCTAATGTTCTAATATCCTACTGATCTATTTACTCATTCATTTTTCTTTGATTTCTCTTGTGTGTGTAGTGGTGCTATGGTCGTAACATGTCAGTCTAGGGCTTAGGCCAATCAAAATCCACAGTGGCCTTGCTGATTGTAAAGGCCTGATCGGCAAGGCTTTTATTTCCTTGATTGTCCTCACAACAAATCTTCTCAGGGTCAATCAATCCCGTCTTCAGATCAAGTTTCTTAGTAACTTAACCCCTTCAGTACTGGGACGCATTTTCATATCTATTCTACTTATCATTTTGTCGATTTTCTACAGCTTCAGAAACTCATGTGGGATTTAAAATAGTAGACTCTGGCCATTAATCTTCTGACTTCCATAATGCCTCCTAATGTCAATAAAATCATCTCTGTACTCGTTAGTATATAGAAGGAACGAAGCTACCAAGACCATTACTACGCCTCACCCGCACGAGTCCTAAACACTCCTCTAACACTCCGGCTTATCCAAAGACTCTGGCTGGAGATGCAAATGCTTTTAATGATGTCTTTAGTGGTAACAAAACTTCTACATTAACAGGAGAAACACAAATGAGAACTATGCTAATAATCCGTGTAGGCCTCCGAGTTGTGATGAGAAAGCAAAGAGAAGATGTCTACATTAACAGGAGAAACAAATGAAAACTAAGCTAATAATCCGTACATGCCTTTGAGTTGTGATGAGAAAACAAAGAGGCTTTTAAATTAACAGGAGAAACACAAGAGTGAGAACCAAGCTGTGGTGAGAGAGCAAAACGTTCCACAACACGAGCCTATGGGAGGCGTGTAGGGTTTCTCCGGGAAGGCAAAGCTGGCGATCACAAGTGTACCACGTGATCCTCAACCGTGGTGGTGAATAACAAAGACCCTTGGACTGGTGCTGCTGGTGTCCCTGTCTGTCGCACTTACCTGGCTGAGGATCGCGCCGCTCATGTTGCAAAGGTGTTCACTTAATGAGCTATTACTGTAATCCCTGGACGGAGTGTGTGCCGCGAGGTGTGGGAAATGTAAGCCTCACCCGTAGGGCTGGCTGATATTCTTTTCTTTTTTTTTTCCTTTCTTTCTTTTTCTTTTAATTAATGGATGATCACACACGCACGCACGCACGCACGCACGCGCACGCGCACACACACACACACACACACACACACACACACACACACACGCGCGCGCGCGTGTAGTAGTAGTAGTAGTAGTAGTAGTAGTAGTAGTAGTAGTAGTAGTAGTAGTAGTAGTAGTAGTAGTAGTAGTAGTAGTAGTTGTAGTAGTAGTAGTAGTAATAGATGATGTTGTTGTTGTTGTTACAGTGGTGGTGTCGAGTAGTAGTAGTAGTAATAGTAGTAGTAGTAGTAGTAGTAGTAGTAGTAGTAGAAGTAGAAGTAGAAGTAGAAGTAGAAGTAGTAGTAGTAGTGTACCACCAAAACCACCACCACCACCACCAACAACAACAACAAAAACAACATCATCATCACTAACACCAACACTAATAACAAAAACACCCATCAAATCGGTCCAGCACGCCACACGGATCCTCTTACACAACCATTTAAATGCCACACCGCCTTGCATAACTCACTAGTGTACTGCACCGACCCAACAGAACTAGCCAGCTGGCGTGACAATGAGCCCCGTAATTCTTAAAACACTTTGCTCTCTCACCCATCACTGTTTTCCAAAGGCTCTAGTTGAAGAAAGTCACGTTTTTAAGGGTATTTTAATGTTTGTTTGTTTTTGTGATGGAGTGGTACTGTTTCTGGTTTATTATAGGGAGAAACTATCTTGAAAACCCGGCAAGTCGTCTCTGTGATCTTGGAAAATTGTTATGGTTGACAGAGCAAAGTGTTTAAGAATACGAGCATGATTTCGGCTTCCATCAAACACAAACTCTCACTGCTCGAAAAGAATCAGGAAAAAATGACGAAAATTAGAACGAAAACTATTGATAGGAGAGGGGAAAAAAGAGTCATGAAAAAAGTAACAGGAATAATTCAATTTGGGGAAAAAAATAAGTGATTATTGGGTAAAGTTGGGTCTGGTGGGTTAGGATGGGGGAGGGGGGGGCGCGCGGGAGGGGACGGGGCGGGGCGAGGCGGGTTGTATCGGGTCTTGTCGAATTTGGTTGGGTGGGGTTTGCTTCGGTTTGATTCGTTTCGGTTGGGCTGGGCAGGGTTGGGTTGGGTTAGGTTGGGTTGGGTTGGATTAGGTTAGGTTAGTTGAGGTTAGGTTAGGTTAGGTTAGGTGAGGTTAGGTTAGGTTAGGTAAGGTGAGGTTGGGTTGAGTTGGGTTAGGTTGGGCTTAGTTTAATTTACTTTTAGTCAGGCCATTACAGTTCAGTTCGGGTCAGGTCAGGTCAAATCAAGTCAAGTCAGATGAGGTCAGGTGAAGTCAGGTCAGGTTAGAATGGACTGGACTGGATTGGATTGAATCGGATCGAGTCGGGTTAGGTTGGGTCCGAAACAGAAACAAATTCATTCAATATTTGTAATACCCCTTTTTTTCTATATCCTTTTCGCTCCTTGTTATCACATTGCTTTACTTCGTTACTTTCTGTCCTGCAATGGCAACGGTGACCACAGACGCAGTGTCAATGGCTCTCCTCCCATCATATGAGGACCAAGGTAGCCAGTTATGACGAGGCAGGTTACGACTCTGTTACCAAACAAAGGCGTGGATACATTACCTAACGAAGAGGACAAGATAAAACCACGAGTCACGAGATAAACCTTCACCATCGTTCAGAGAGAGAGAGAGAGAGAGAGAGAGAGAGAGAGAGAGAGAGAGAGAGAGAGAGAGAGAGAGAGAGAGAGAGAGAGAGAGAGAGAATTTTATCTTTCACTAAGGTCAAAATCTATTCACTTTGCAACTTAAAAAAAAAAAAACAATCTTACAAACTAGAAAACAGGCCAATTTTGTCATTTTTCGGTGACAGAAGTACAATATGTTTTTACCCTTTTTATCTACCAAATAATTTAGATATCATTGATACCCGCTGTTTATCTACCATTGAAACACTGTTGGTACCGGTGCTTATCTACCATCGAGACACTATTGGTACTCCTGTTTGCCTACTGATTAAGATACTGTTGGTACCCCTGTTTATCTATACTATTAAAGGCTCGAATTTTCAAACACTTCTGCGCTCCACCTCCTCTATTTCAAAAGGCTTGATCTAAATTTACACGAATTTTTAAGGTGTTTTTACTGTTATAAAGGCAGAATGACGAGATTTCTACACTATTACCTGGAGAAACACCCCTTGTCATCCCTGCGGTCGTCTGAAATAGCAATAATGGTGAGAGAGCAAGGTGTTCCTGAGTACGGACGGACCAGTGTCTCTTCCATCCTCAATGAACCTATTGCCTGTATCGGTGCTAAGTGTACGAGAAATGAAGCCCCGCGTATTCAGTGTGGCAGTGGTGGTTGTGGTGGTGGTGGTGGTGTACCATCTACACATCGTACGACGAACTGCCCCATAAATCTTCACTTCGTTTTAGGTTAAGGCAGGAACATGAGGGAACACAAAGATAAAAAAAAAGTAACAAACAAACTGGCAATCACGAAACTATTTGTGATCACCTATAGTAAACTTCGGGAGAGAGAGAGAGAGAGAGAGAGAGAGAGAGAGAGAGAGAGAGAGAGAGAGAGAGAGAGAGAGAGAGAGAGAGAGAGAGAGAGAGAGAGATGAAGTGATACATACATAAGTACATTCCACGTGATCCCTTACCTGAGAGGAGAGCAAAGGTGGCGGTGGTGGTGGTGGTGGTAGTGGTGGTGGTGTGGTGTGGATGCTTCGTGGTGGTGGTGGGGGTGGGCGGCTGTCACGTGTGTGTTGTCCTCGCCCCTCCTACCTTTTCTTTCTTGTTGAGTTTCTGCTGCTGCTGTTGTTGCTGCTGCTGCTGCTGTTCTTCCCAAGTGTCAGTGGAAGCTATTTCGTCGTGATGTTGTTGTTGTGTTGATTCTCAGAGCTTTCCGTTAAGGATTAGCTGTCCTCGTCCTTTTTTTTATTTATTTTTTCCTTTACAACTTGCTGTTAGAGCGTCACTCTGGCTCAGGCGGATGTCTCTCTCGATGGTTCACTTGGTAGCAGCAGGATCTTATTTCTTATGTACGCCTTTTCTTGCTGTATGTGTTCTATCCCAAGTTATCTTTCCCAGCAAATAATTTGTTTACCTCTTCCGCGGAAAATTATATAAGCCTCTTCTCTGTAGTTTATCTAATAGAGTCTATCTGTTAAATATATTCTTCATATCATATCACATGCACTTCACCTGCATTTGTTCATATAATACATATGTACATTTTTATACAAAGATCTTGCCCGCAACCATGGAAAGACAGAAAATGAGATGTGGCGGTTGTGTTTCACTGTAGTGCGGAGGTAAGGCGGTGGAAGCCAGGGTGGGAAGGTTTGAGGGAAGGGTGGTCCAGGGATGGGGGAAGGGAGGCGACAGATTGTCTTCTGCCGTGAGGGAAGGAAGGGTATTCGGTCGGAGGAAGGCTACGGGTAGCCCGGGCTTTAGGAAGTGTATGCGTAAAGGGCAGCAGAGGAAGAAGGGTGGTGGTAGTGGTGGTGGTGGAGGAAGTAGTGAGGTGAGGGAAGGGAAGGGCCGTGCCACTGCCCTGAGGCTCTGAGCACTCCGAGCCCTGCTGGGGTGGGCTGACAGAGACTACTTATTCAAGCTGAGTTACACTGAGAAACAGCTTGCTCAGCCTGATACAAGCTGCTGTTGCTGGCTGTGATGGTGACGGCCCCGGGTGACGGCGAGCAGACAGTGCAGGCAGAGGCGACCACTTGATGGCGGCGATAGCGGCCGTGATGGTGGTCGGGGATAAGACGGCGTTTTCAGTGCCTGGATTGAATTAGTGGTCGTGGCGGCGGCAGCGGCGACAGTAGGTAGTGACGGTGTCGTCTACAATTGTAATGGCGACGGCGGTGATGGTAACTGGGCAGCGGGCAGGTAGAAAAGAAGGTCAAGGGTTCATATCTCTGTCACGGCACATGATGGTCCTGCCTAAGGTTGTTTGAGTGACCTAGTGGACACGAGGCGCAGGCTCAACATAGGGTACGCTGGCGGACCATTAGGTCTCCAGCGCTAACCCGACACCTGCTTCAGATCCACCTACTGCTGCTGCTGCTGCTCTCCTGACGGATGCCACACCTGGGAAATCAATAAACACAAGCATTACTACACAAGACGAAAAGACAATACATTGTTACATCGTACGCACACACACACACACACACACACACACACACACACACACACACACACACAGGATGAGAGAACCATCCACATTCATCATAATGAAGCACTAATGCCTGCCTTGGGGCATTTTTTTCCCTTACCACCAAGAAAGGGTAGAGCACACAGGAAGGCGAGTTAAGTATGTGAAGCCCCAACCACTACCAAATAGCACATAACACACCACAGGAAAACAATACTCCAACACAAGCCTTGCCTCCCTCCCCACACATGATTCTAATGGCAAAAGAAATATTATTCATGAAGATCCGTCCAAATTCCTATACCTTTATCATTAAATATAACGAATATCTCAACTGATAAAAACTGCAGTGGTAAGAGCAATACTTTTCAGTTCAGCGAGGTAATCGATATGCCTAACATTTCCCTGGTGGACGAGTGACGCTCACTTAGCGCTGACTGCTATACTGTGTGAGAATCTCTGGATATATTCTAAGACATTCATACAAGAGCTTGAAGAAGTCATTCACAATAATCAAGTTGGTATTTCTACCGAAAATAATAATAATCTACCATATACTGGAGAGAAAAATGTAAGTTGTCACATCACTGCACATTGTCACCTGCAGCATTTAATCAAGTTACTACATCTAATTTCAAGAAGATACATAAGAAAATCCATCTCCTTGACAACGACGAGGGAGTTTTCACGCAATTAAGGCAGGGCTTGGCAGCGCTACACAGTATATTAAACTCATTTGTCACTTTACTTCGTTATGTTTCCAAACACGGCTGGAGACGAAAACACTTAAAATGATATGGAGACGCCGACGACAAGGTTGATAGATTCTTCTACGAGGCTGCGAGTGCTGCAAGGCCTTGAATGCTTAGGATGTTGTAAAAAATTATTTCTTTCTCAATAGTTCATTCAAATAATTATTGCAACCTTTTCTACCTGTCTATCCGTCTATCTGCAACTACATATGTTTGCCTTTCTATTCTAAACACACACGCACACGCACACACACACACACACACACACACACACACACACACACACACACACACACACACACCACTGCATGCATCTTAGTAAAGTTGGTGCTGGCGCCAGCTATCACTGGAGGCATGAAACGGAACTCACTATCACCTAACACAGTAACAGAGAGGGCAGCTTCAGGAGGTGCTGAAACGTTTCCTGTGATAAGCATGTTATTGTTCTCGCCGAGACCAAACACTAAATACATGCCTTCCTTGCTCTACAGCTTGCACCATGCCATGAAAACGTGTGTGTGTGTGTGTGTGTGTGTGTGTGTGTGTGTGTGTGTGTGGGTGTGGGTGGATGGGTTGTTGGGTGGGTGGGTGGGTGTGTGTGTATGTATGAAGGTCGGAGACAGTAATCGTGATCATCAGCCTAGAATGCAGAACAGGCCGCAGCAGCACCACACCAGGCAGCGTACACGCCAAGTCTAGTGGAAGCCAACACCACCAGCAGCTATATCCATCCGATACTTGCACCTGCAGCCTTGACCAGGTGTACAGCGAGGCAGGTGATAGGATGTTGATAGGAAGACCGCTCAAGTGGCAGGAAAACATGTTTTTTTTTCTTCCCCTTGGTATTTTGTAGCAGTAATGATGCTATTTGAATTACTTAGGAGCAATGATGTGCTACCGTAAAGAAGTTAATAACAAGAAAGTAAATTAATAAGAGACACATCATGTAATCAAGAAAAACAGCACTCGCTACAAACCCCGTGTGTTATTGGTGGAGCACCAATAATGTGACGTCACTGTTCTAGGGAACCAATGGTAAACACGTGCGTGTGTCGAGGACGATGCCTTCCTGGATTGATGGTAACATTTACTGTGTTATGAGTAGTAACCACTACTTTAATGCAGGACATCACCATACTTAAATATTTCACCATACTTCACTTATAAATTTACATTACATTAATGTAGGGAAAAAATAATGATGGAAGTTTCTTGTCACTGAACCACGCTTCCTATGATGTGATTATCCACCACCTCCTCCCTGCAACTCTGATCAAGGCTCAGGGCACCACAGTCTTGGGGAGGCCAGAGTGCAGCAAGGAGGGAGGGCGAGCGGTCAGCGTGCACACTGAGGTGGAAGAGGGCACCGCCTTCAAGTGGCACTGATTTTCTCAAACGTGGGAGTGAAGCAATCACCCTCATATCGCCCAAACTTCGCTATACCCGCCAAATGGAACACCGGGAGACGTCATGCGGCGTCACGTGACACGACACAATGCAATGTGAATTCAACACCGCCAGCACAGCCTGAGCCCAAACTCTGCTCCACCACACAACACAAAACACACGTGACTCCTGACAGTAACGAAACCAAGAAAACATCTGGTATCAATTCTTTACCAACCCAGATGTACTTTACGTTGAAAACTCCTTACTACTACTACTACTACTACTACTACTACTACTACTACTACTACTACTACTACTACTATCACCGCTATCATCCTCATTATCAAACAGGATTCGCAGCCATTAGGTGTGGCGGTTATATTACAGAGGATCTAAGAGCGAATCAACGAAGCCTTAACAGTTATACATGTAGGAAGGAACTAGATGTGTGTGTGTGTGTGTGTGTGTGTGTGTGTGTGTGTGTGTGTGTGTGTGTGTGTGTGTGTGTGTGTGTGTGTGTGTGTCGCACTTCACATTCCACGCTTGTTTGTTTTCATGTCAGAGCCCAATGCAAGTTATACATTCACGCAAATCTCTCTCTCTCTCTCTCTCTCTCTCTCTCTCTCTCTCTCTCTCTCTCTCTCTCTCTCTCTCTCTCTCTCTCTGATAAAGGTACCACAACAAATTTTCCTAGAGTTGTTTTTATCCTATCATTTCCCTCCCCCTCTCCCGTGTTTGGTTATGATATCTCCCCTCCTTCCCTCCCGTCCCCCCCTATCGTTCTTACCAAGTCTCTATGATCTACAATCGCCATACGCTATAATCATATTCTTACGCTCCCTTAGTTTGTATAAGTATTTCTACTCACTCTCTATCAAATAAAGTCTCACTCTTCGTACGACCACAACCATTAATCATTGAACTGAATCATTTGGCCTCACATCCTAATTCTTCATACATTTAAACTGGTCATCCACTTCAATTCTTCTGTTTCTTTACGGAACGACATGTAGTTGTTGGGTTTTTTTTATCTATTTATTCATTTTATAGTATTTTTTTGCACCATGGGAGATCCTAAGTAGGCCTTCTTTGACACCTAAGAAAATAACACTAATACATAAAGAATAAAATTAATAAAGTGTTCTACTACTTTTAACGTCTTAGAAGGAGTTTGTCGTCAGGATATCAGGAAACTCTACTCATTATAAAATTGGTAATCAAAGTCAAACTCCAAAATGTATAGGACAAAATACTCGATATCCTTTTTAACCTCATTATTAATTAACCAACCCTTCCAGTGAGTGCGATTGCAAAGCTTCACAACACTAAAAATAACGTATGGAGTCGCAATAACTCTTAAGTATCTAAATGAAAAGTTGAACGAAAGGGGTTTCTTGTCGGTGTAGATTTGAAAATGGTTACAGAATAAATAAATGTCTCGGAGGGTTTAATGAGCAAGTGAAAGGATTACGACAATAACATAACCAACCGTCCGTTTACGAAGTCGGTACTCCTTAACAACTAGCATCAAATATTCACGCCCTTAATCCACCACTCAGAAAATCCTCTCCTTACACACAGAATTATAATAAAGGAAAGAAAAGAAAAAAAGGAGGAGGAGGAATACAAAGGAATACAAATGAGAACCAAACAGCAACAGATCTTTTGGCCCTATCAAGGCTGCTTGGTAACTACTTCTAACTATCTACTGGCAAGAGAGACAGGTCAGTACAGGAGAAGGCTCCTCCCCACCCACCATTCCCTCCAGTTTTCGCTAGCATGGAAAATAGTTGGTCAAAGTACCATACAGTATGGAAAAACTGACATGGAACTTTCACAGGAAAAGATATAAGAAAATACTACTATTCATCCTACGGTGAACTTTGCATGTCTATCTGAGAGAAAAAAAATACATGAAGATGATATCATTAGGAATTACGAGGAGGGGGAGGAGGAGGAGGAGGAGGAGGAGGAGGAGGAGGAGGAGGAGGAGGAGGAGGAGGAGGAAGGTGGTCTGTGTCAAGATACAGTGTAATTTCCTAATGATCCCCAGGCAGTGTCGAGTGTTCCGCGGTATGATGATCATGACATTACTGAGACACAATTCCCTCCCTGCACGGCTTAGGCATGATACAAGTCACGTCCATCTCCTCTGCAAAGCATCACATGTCATCCCGAATGCTGATCATGTCTTCAGGGGATTAAAAATAGAATAATACGTATTCCATCATATCAGGAACAGTGAAACTTTAGCAGCTGGAAACCTAGAGTCCAACTTTCATCATCATTTTCACAAGCAGTCAGTGTTGTTTTATTAATACTCTGATTGAGAAAACAATAAAAACATCCTTTATTTCTTAACATACATTTCAAATTAATATAACTGGTTGTTGAAAATCTAACGATCAGACTTTTCTTGTAGTTCTCACACGCAGTCAGTGTTGCCGTACTAATCCTGTGTTTGAGAGATACAACATGCAATTTTATTCTATTTAAACATATGCTGACCCAACAAAACTACACTAGTTGAAAATTTACGTTAGATATTTCTCAAAAC
>CM035190.1:11755655-11760655 GCA_020233015.1 Callinectes sapidus
GAGAGAGAGAGAGAGAGAGAGAGAGAGAGAGACGAGAGAGAGAGAGAGAGAGAGAGAGAGAGAGAGAGAGAGAGAGAGAGAGAGAGAGAGACGCAGCAAACCCAGGTGGCAGGCACGGTCACACTCACAAGGACACAGGTGCGCCACTCCCCGCAGTGCCGTGCCTGTTTCGCGTCCCTCAGCCACGACCTAAGTGTACACACACGTGCACACACACACACACACACACACACACACACACACACACACACACACACACACACACACACGTGCATACCTCACACCTCGCCACATATGCACAAACACCACCAGATCAAAACAAACAACAGGACCACATGAATATCAGCCTCTCCAGCTATTTCAGTGATGGCTTTACATTATCCCGCTTGATGCATGTTACTTCCTCTAATTCAGTTTTACGTCCCTAACCAATCTAATCCAACGTACACCCTAACCTAAACTAACCTAACCTACTTATCTTAACTTAAACTAACGTATCCTTATTTTATCACTGTAAACTAAGTTATGTTAACGTAATCCACTGTATTTTAACTCATTCTAAGCTAACCTAGCCCATTCAAAAGTAAACGAGAAACATGGTTTTCACGCAATCCAATCCAAATAAAGAAACTAATAAAACTTACAACACAAACATAGCAAGCCTACGTGACTACTGAAAACACCTGAAGAACAGTCATAAAGAAGACTTGCAAAAAATAAATAAGCAAGAATAGAAATAGAATGTACAGGAGGAGGAGGAGGAGGAGGAGGAGGATGGAATTTTCACAGGAAAGGATGAAAGAAAATTTTCCTATTCACCTATGGTGAACTCTACATGTCTATCCGAAAAGATAGACATGTAGAGAAGGAAGGAGGAGGAAATATTACATAGGAAGAGGGACGGAAATGGAACTTGAGAGAGAGAGAGAGAGAGAGAGAGAGAGAGAGAGAGAGAGAGAGAGAGAGAGAGAGAGAGAGAGAGAGAGAGAGAGAGAGAGAGAACACACACACACACACACACACACACACACACACACACACACACGGAAACATAAGACCAAACTATAAATTGAATAAATAAAATAATACAACAACAACAAAACAAAAAAAACGGCAACAAACCAGACAACTTGAACAGCCACTAATAAAGAAGCCAAACCAACCTTGCTAAGACCACACCTGACCACGACCCCTAATTAGCAAAGGTACAAGACAGGTGTGGCGAACTGGGAGGGAGGAGGCAAGAAGGGAGGATGCATCGGGAGGGACACGGAGGGAGGATGGGAGTGGTGAGGGAGGGAGGAAAGGAGGGAGTGGTGGGGGAGGAGGAGGAGGGAGAGGGAGAAACGTCATCTAAGCTCTGGCAACTTTAAATACCACTAGTATGTCCAGTCTCGGGTCACCAACCTGGCAACGTGAAGAGGGGGAGGGGAAGAGGGAGGGGAAGAAGGAGGGGGAGAGGGAGGGGGAGAGCACGAGGTCAACAACGTACGAAGATACTGAAGGCTGACCCGCAACGTTTGATTAAGGTGTGTGTGTGTGTGTATTTGGGAAAAAAAAAAATATTTGTTCATTTTAATAGAGTTCAGGTAAGGCATGAAAGTGGTAGTGGTGGTGGTGGTGGTGGTGGTGGTCACAGAGGCAATGTTAAGGTAGGTCAAGTAATAATCCGGTCCATGACGAATTTAAAACAGCGAATAAATAAACAAAATAAATGACATATCTGGAACCTTATTCACAGCTGGTAAGAAAAATAAATAAATAAACAAAATAAATAAATACGACAAAAAAAAAAATATGTTGTGCATGTGACCTTACTGAGACATGAACACTAAACTTCCTCTCTCTCTCTCTCTCTCTCTCTCTCTCTCTCTCTCTCTCTCTCTCTCTCTCTCTCTCTCTCTCTCTCTCTCTCTCTCTCTAAGGACAACAGGTGATGAGCAGAGGAGTTCATTGACTGACTGATTGATTTACGACTCTAAAGGGCAGAGGGAGGCAGAAGTAAGGGGGTGAGACGCAGGAGGAGGGAACCCGGTGTCTACCTGACGTGAGGCAGATATGAAGCTGAAGGAGCGAAATGTGCGAACGTAATAAAAGTGAGATAATTATAGCAGTTAATAGTGAAGAGGGAAGGTGTGTGTGTGTGTGTGTGTGTGTGTGTGTGTGTGTGTGTGTGTGTGTGTGTGTGTGTGTGTGTGTGTGTGTTCATTCCTTTCTCGGGTAAGCACTGGAATTCTTTGCCTGCCTCTGTATTTCCAACTTCCTATGGCTTGACTCTATTTAAGAGGGAGGTTCCAAAACATTTCCCAATGACTTTCGGCTAACTCTTATATTCTTTCAGGGGACTGGCAATACTAGTGGGGTTTTTTTTTTCATAGTTTTTGTTGCCCTTGACTGGCTTCTTCCCCCTCTTACATAAAAAAAACAGGGCGGGATATGACAATAGATGTAGAGATGAATGTATGTAGTAGTAGTAATAGTGGTAGTAGTAGTAGTAGTAGTAGTAGTAGTAGTAGTAGTAGTAGTAGTAGTAGTAGTAGTAGTAGTAGTAGTAGTAAAGGTATCTGAGACGGGATGTAAGAGTAGTAAAAGTTAAACAGTTAAGAAAGCGACTCCAGTGTAAGAAGCGGAACATACGGGAGTAACAAAGAGACAGAGACGAAAGTACGTACGTGCAGGCAAGACAGAGGCGAGTGAGGCGAATGGCGGGGAAAAGGAGGAGACGGGCGAGTTACCGAACGTTCATAAACTATCGATCACAGCCTGACCCAGATTGGTGTGTGCGCGGAGAGCAATCTATCTCCAGGGCATTGTTCCAAGGAATGTTGTCGTTGCTGATGATGATGATAATGTTGTTGTTGTTGTTGTTGTTGTCGTCTGTCTATCTGTCTGCATTCTACAGTCCAGATCGGATAGCTCAGGCAGCCCAGCCCAGCCCAGCCCAGCCCAGCCCCTCCCTCCCAAGCTCGTAGCCACTTTGATCTCACTGTAACCTTGGATCTTTGCCGGACCTTACTTAATATGCACGGACGCACGAACTCACAGTTTAAAAGTATAGATGCAAGCTACTTCTTTGAAAAACAACAGTTAAAAAATCAATTCTTGGTTTAATCAAGAAAAAAAATTGTCTAATTTAAGAAAGATAGTAATTAAAAACAGAAGTTCCATGGGTTCACTTTCGGTAAGGAAAAAAAAAAAACGGTAAGTATGAGAATACTAAGTTCATGGTTAAATTTTACAGTAAGGAAAAAAACAATGAATGGTCACATTATTGAGAACGAATCAGCATCCCAGATCTCAATTTCATTCATAAAAATAAGTAAATAAATAATTCAATAAAAACAATCTAATAACCTCAACCATGTGCAAAGAAATGGCAACTTCCTCTGTCAACCAAACCATCGTGATCAGAGCACATGAATAAAGAAAAATAAATAAACTAACGAAAGACAGAACGTTGAGTGGAATCCTGCATCCCGCCTGCCCTCCACCCTCCACCCTCCACCCTCCACCGCTTGGAGTACACTTGAGCTGTCAGGATACAAACACAGTAATGGTGCGGTGCTCACTATCATGTCCTGCTCACTCTTAATCATCCTCCACACAGTCAAGAGGCAAAAGGAGCAAAAAAGTGGGCAACATGCAGTTAAAAATAGCCTTTCGTTGTGCTGAGTGCTGATCTGCATCTCGCGCAACAGGGAGGACGCATTGCAGAACGGAAGGTGCAAAGAGGAATAAATAGACGAACACAGCAGTTTTGTTGTTGTTGTTTCAATCGTTTATCCCTCTTATTGGCACACTCATGAGTTACTTGCCTGCCCCTGTATCCCCTGTACCTTCCTGTGACTTGAACTGTTTTAAGGTGCAGGTTTCAACACACCATTCCTAAACTTTTCTTTGGGGTCTGGCACCTCGGTGATTTTCTTTCCCTCCTCCTTTCTATCGCCCTTCTTAATTAAATGCTAACACACACACACACACACACACACACACACACACACACACACACACACACACACACACACACTAACATGCCTAACTACAGAATAACAGTTACCACCATAACTTCCCGATTCTTCCTGCTGCTACTGTCAACTGCGCAAACATTTCATCCAGAATAGTCTCGCTTTCATGTGATTCTGAGGGTGTTTCTCCTGACAATTATGTAGTCACCTTATTCATTTGTCATCAGAACCCTAAAAACACCCTTGAAAACTTGCGCTACTTAAACAGGAGTCTTTTGAAATAGTGAAGGTGCAGCGCTGATGTGTTTCTGAAAACGGGCGGCAGTCTTCCGTACCAGCACGCCCACTGGTGCCCTAAAGGTTACAGCCATCACTCTGAATTAAACATCTCGTCATACCTAAGCATGGGGTGAAGTCAGGGAGCTGCGTCAAAGCAAGGTCAATTTGCTATTAATACTGGCTAACTATATGTACTATTGATGAAAAAAAAAAAAAGCCCTAACGCATTATACGCCAGGGCGATGAAAAAGCAAAACTGTGTGTGTGTGCGTGCGTGTGTGTGTGTGTGTGTGTGTGTGTGTGTGTGTGTGTGTGTGTGTGTGTGTGATTAGATTTTTTCTGTTCTCAAAGTAGCTTACTTTCTTCATTTCTTAAGCAAAGTTAAAGTTTTCCCAGTAGTATATGCCTTTCACTAGAAGGGATTGAGACTCACCTCTAGTTACTCATCCAGCGCAATTATACATCTGACTAAAGTAGTTCGGAAATTGTCAGAACTGTATCGATTGCGAGATTATTAAACTGTCACTTACTTCATGCAGGATTAGCATAGTCAATAAATACGTATGTGTATTTCATTCTGATAATCGCAAATGACATAAAAATGTATGACACATAAGAACATATTCTGCAACTCTTCTTCCCACATCTCAACTACCCTTAAATGCTGTAGTTGAAGTTACACGTGTTAAGAGTGTTTTTTATGGGTTTTGGACATAGATTAATTAACAAGATTTCTTCATTAACAAACGGTAAAAT
>CM035190.1:11763155-11768305 GCA_020233015.1 Callinectes sapidus
CTTGGAAACACAAAAAAGCAACATTCCAGTATTGAAAAATTTAATGACATTTTCCATTACAAGAACTACGTGAAGCATCGTTAAGGCTTTTTGAATCTCAACACAGCTCATATGCCTAACCTCACACTTGAAACTATCATTATTCATCGTTTTATATATATATATATATATATATATATATATATATATATATATATATATTATAACCAATTCTAACAGACTGTAGAGGATGTTATCGGAGTCTTTGAGTTGGTTTTCATGATTTTTGTGATAATTTAAGAGCCCGTATGGTCAACAACATGAGAACACAGATATTCGATTGGGCCTTTGGAAACGGCCCTTGTCACAGCCTACGACGCTTAAGAATAATGACCTTTGACTTAGCCACAGTGAGGAATAGTTTCTGAATTTGTCATTTAAATTGCTATTCATGAAACACAAATATTGCGGCCTCAGCACATTATCCCTTGTGGGCACACACTAACACCCTGAATTTGGGCCATATGCTGAAACACTTTGCTGTATAACCGCGACCATTATTATTAAAGACTACAGAGATCATTGACAGGATTCTCATGCGTGTTTCTTTTTTTCTTTTCTTTTCTTTTTCTTTTCTTTTTTTCTTCCTTTCAATGTCAAAACCTTGTTTACTTATCCTAACAACCTCTACCCCTCGTAAAAAAAAAAATTAATAAACTAAAAATCATGTAACTTCAGCAAGAGGCTTTTGAAGTTGACGGTGTGTAGCATAGAATCTGTGTTTCAGAATATGCTCCTGTATTTAATAGCGTTATATTGTATTCTGCGGCGGGTAAACGCTGACGGGAAACCATTGATGTTATCGGTTTTCGTTACATTAGGTTACGTCAATAATTAGATAAATAAGGGAGCAGGGAGATAATGTCCTGGGGGGGAGGGGGAGTTAGGTGAGAAAAATGTTTAGGAGAGGTAGGGAGAGGGTGTGGCGGGGAGCGGAATTGAAGTGGGTAAAAAATATCTACACTGCAAATGCTTAAAGGTGTCCAACAGCAGTGACAAAACCAATGAAATGGGAAGTGTCATAATGAAAACTGGAAAAAAACTAATATAAATAAATAAATAAATAAAGGTTGAGGTTCCTCATTACCCGGTACCCTTCCCAAGACGGCCATTTCCCGTCTGGCCGCTCGATTTCCTCCTTCAGCCGGTCCGACCCGCCCTCCTTCTCCTCCTATTCCTCACTTCAAGCCTAGCCCTTCAACCTGTGGTTTCTTTTACATTTCACGTTTCATTCCTCAATTCATTTTCAAACAATCTTACGCCATACCATGTTTTTATTTTTTTCCCAGCAATAGCCTTGAAGTCAGCAATAGTATGTGCGGTTTCCTTTAAAGTTCACGGTTCATTCTTAGTTTTACCGTTCATCGCCAGCTTACATCATTCCACCTGGATCCAACATAAGATCCAAGTAGTCATCTCACTTCATCAAAATTCTTGTGCACTTCAATGCCGTCTGGCTCATTACTACACTCCCTACATTTCCACCCAGTTCCTTCCATTTTGACAACTCAAATCATACGAGTCACAAGGGGGAAAACTAAATACTGAAAATGGAAACATCAACTGACCAAACAGATAGATATTTGACGGGAAAATCCTCTCGAGTGAAACCCCTACGACGATGAGCAAGCATAAACAGCCATCTGGGAAAAACTGTTAGCATGTGGCTTTGGAAAGTTTGGGGCGAGGAGAAAGCCTAATACTACCAGTGAGAGGGAGCTGGGTTGGCAAGGAGGTGGCTGGGAACAAAGTACACAGCACGATAAACACTTATGGCACAGCAATTTGCAACAATGGAACTTAATTATTACCGTTCATTTTTTCTTCGTGGTTCATATGTATGTAGAGTGTTATTAAAACTGGTAGTTGATACCTGCAGCAACACCACCCCCACCACAGCCACCAGCCAGGCAGACCGCTCTCGTCCGCTGCTGTTTGACCATGACCGTGAAGAAGAGGGAAAGCCTAACGTCACAAACCACAAACTCCTGCTATTTATAGACGGCTGAAAACAAACTCCCTTAAGAACATAGCAAGGAAAAAGTACACAAACAGAAACACACAGAAACACACACACACACACACACACACACACACACACACACACACACACACACACACACACACACAACGATCAATATGATTTTCAACATATGCAATCGTTTAATATGCAACTTTTAATAACCTCGGTACAGGAATAAAAAAAAAATCAATATTGTACCACTTCATCGACACTGACCTTCCTCTTACACATTCTAGCAGATGTCCTGTCCTAGATCAACGCTGAGTACAAGTGATGCTGACCCCCTCCCTGCTGGCCACGCCCTGTTATTACTCGTGTGTGTGTGTGTGTGTGTGTGTGTGTGTGTGTGCGCGCGCGCGCGCGTTTGTATTTACCTCCTTCCTACCTTTTTTTTTTTTTTTTCCTTAATCTCACCGACTTTAACTTGCTGCAGACATTTTCATGGTCGTACATGTGAGACTCTTCTAGGGAAGCCCCACCCTAAATCCAAATCAGAATATAATCATTTAATCATCAAGGTACAAGTATTATGAACGAGAATACCTTGAAATGTTCACAACTTGCTGATTCACGCAACTTGAAACATTACATTTTATTTACATGCTAATCAAGTTGGCTTGACATATTCACCAGCAGCATTTTTGACGTTCACGATACATATTAATGAAATACTAGTAATGACCTCCAGGTGAAAATTTACTGAAGGAAACTTCCTTTTCACCACTTCGCACGTCATAAGAACACCACTTGTTTCCGGTATCACTTTATCTTAACCACTATCAATCTAAAACTAGCTCTGATATTTCTTGTAGGAAAAATCATTAAGCTAGTGATACAGTTATTTGGAGATATCCCGGCAACACGATCTCACACTGTCTAATCTAATCCTGACCATGTCCTGACCTAGCTAACATATTGCGCAAATGTTTTCGATATTTCAGACTGTATACAGAATGCGTTTCAAGTAAACCTTGACGCAAACTCACTAGTGTCTGTAAATAAATGGAGTGTTCCAGAAGATACAGAGAGATGACTAAGACAGTAATACACAGATGTCTTCAGTTGATACTGTTATCGCTCTTCTTTCAATTGCTGATGCTCTGCTATACCAAAATCTCTTTTAGCTAATGCATTACCTCATACTTGCATCCTCTAACACATTAAAGTACGTGTTATCACAACCACAACATAAACTATCGTACGTATCATACACTCTGCTTTCAGGAACCAAATTATACTATTGAAGATTTTATAATAGTATTCTTCATATCTTATTCTTTCCTGGTTATTTCCTTCCCAGCAACAGCCGCTCTATCTTTCCGTGACAAGGACAACAGTCTTGGTGTATGTGAATCTTATTGCCCCTCCTAATGAACCCAATGCACTCCATAGGAGCTGATGTAATAAGCAGTAGCAGTAGAACCGAGCCAGTGTTGACCCGGTAATACCATCCCAGTGAGTGTGCCCGACAGGCATGATAAGACATGACGACGGGAGAAAACTAATCCACTAACCTCGCCCCCTGAGGACCAAGTGACCCAACAAGGCTACAGCACACGTCAAAGTGGCCTACAGGTGTACAGGCGGGTATCAAGTCAGTACAGAGGCACGTGTCAACAAAAACTGGACACACGGCAAGCGTCTGGACACCGACAGCGGCGCGCCCACGGAAAATTTAAGCAGTTCTAGAGAAATTCCTAGACACTGTTGGGATACAGTTATCTTTCCTATGGCTTCTTTAAGCATTACTAAATTTACTCACCTGTTAGTAAGTCAAAATAAATGCGAAAACGACTGCAAAATGGTGCACTTGTTCTTGGGCCTGGGTCACGCACCCGTCCTGATCACTGGCTGGGTTGTGTCTGGGAAGCAGCGATCGATTGCTGCTCTGCCATCTGGTGGCGCGGGAGGCAACCTGTGCCGCACGCGCCCATCGCCGCGTGCTGGCCGCCCTCACGTGACGATGTGCTACCTGGTCCAACAGGTTTCTTTTGTTTGTGCACCATTTTCTTTGAGACAGCTGTACAATGTTGAAATTTGCCCATCTGATAGTGATATTAAATAGTCTTACTAAAATGAGCTTGTTACAGAACGAGTTTGTCTTGATGTTCTCCAGTAGGTACACATTCCAATGCTCCTCTGGTAATATATATATATATATATATATATATATATATATATATATATATATATATATATATATATATATATATATCATGTTGCCCAAATATAACGAGGCCTATTTCCTCGGTGCCATTGTTTCCCGTCACTCAAGAGGGACCTTCTGTTCTCCATTAATGATTGTTTTCTGATATATATATATATATATATATATATATATATATATATATATATATATATATATATATATATATATATATATATAATGTTTCTCCGTAGTTATGTCTGTATCCATGTTTTCTGGTACTTGAAATTAGATTAAATTCAGTTTGATTAGCAATGGAGAACAGGGCAATATAAATGTCTCATTGATAACAAGGAACATCGGCACAGGAAACAGGTACTAAGAAACATCTACAAGCACCTTGCACAAATCACTACATTGTATGACATCATATGATAATGCACTGAGTATGCTTTTTGCTTGGTTTCCTGCTTTTGAAGCCTTCAACATACAAAACGGTCATTAGATACCTATTGTGTCACAAAAAGGGGCCAAATAAATTTCCAGTCATCAAGAAGATCCAAAAAATGTTCTTGAAAATATTATCTTCCTTTTTACCTTAATCTGATTTTATCTAACCTTGATGTGATCTGTAATTTATCTTGCCGTTAATTTTAGATATGTGTTTTCTTTCTGTACATCCAACATCAATGAAAGATAAAGGGTAACAACTAGAGCTGGGCGTGACGGCACCGAGTAGCGACTTGACGACTTTGCCGCATCAAGAATTTCAAAGTCGCACAGTCAAAACTCGCAAACGTTTGTGAGAGTGAAGGTAAAATTTGAGTCGCTAAGTTACAGTCGCACCCCGACGTAGAGTCTCAAAGTCAAATAAATAATAAATAAAAATAAAGTCGCGGTCAGCTCTTGTAATACTAATTAAAAAATTCAACTGCTAAGAAA
>CM035190.1:11769522-11784145 GCA_020233015.1 Callinectes sapidus
AGGAGGAGGAGGAGGAGGAGGAGGTAGCAGGATGTAGTTTATCCTTCCCCTTTCCTATTTCTCCTGACTTTACCTGTTTCTTTTTTTTATTTTTCTTTATTTTTTTCTTTCTTGCTGTTAGGAGGAGGAGGAGGAGGAGGAGGGGGAGTAGGATGTGAAGGTACTTGTTATAGTTTATTCTTCTTTCTGATTTTTTCCTGTTTTTTTCTTTTCTTTCTTCTCCTTTCTTTTCTTCTTTCCCTTTTTTTTTGGCTTTTTATTGGGATTCTTGTGTTTTTTTTCTTATTCATATATTTTTTTTTTCAAACCTTTAATGCATTTCTCATATTCAGTTCATATTTTTTCTGTTTCCCTTCTTTTTATGTTAATTCTTGCCCTTGCTTTGGCTTTTCTTTGTTATTTTTTAAGCATTTTTTTTCCTAATTTCGTGTTTACAGTTTCTCCTCTTTTCTCCTTTCAAATATCTTTTCTTGATTTGGTTATCATTTCATTCATGTCCAATATATATTTTCTAGCTCTGTACTTTTCCCTCCCTCTTTCTCCTCCTCCTCCTCCTCCTCTTCATCTTCCTCTCGTTCTTCCTTCTTTCATCTCTTCTCTCCTCTTTCGTCCAATTGTCATTACCACAAGCATTTCGACATCAGTACCCCCCCCCCCTCTCTCTCTCTCTCTCTCTCTCTCTCTCTCTCTAGGCCAGTCAGGTATACAAGAGCTGTGAACGCACCTAATTAATGTACGGTGTGTTTCCAGCGCACTAATGACTCGCAAAAAATAATGATGCAGCTCCCAGTAATCAGGTTATATTAAATACTGCTTGTACCTGCCCGTTCATTCACTCCCTCTGCTAATTACGGGAACAGGTGAGTACGTGGGGGGGGGCATGGGGGAGCAGGTGAAGGGGTGAAGGGTTTACGTTCACCTGTTGTATAAATCGTAGTTGGGGAGGGATGATGTTGTAAATAAAGTACACAAGTGAGATGTATACTGTGTTGTGTTGTGTTGTGTTGTGTGTGTGTGTGTGTGTGTGTGTGTGTGTGTGTGTGTGTGTGTGTGTGTGTGTGTGTGTGTGTGTGTGTGTCTGTCTGTCTGTCTACTGTCTGTCTGTCTGTCTGTCTGTCGGTCTGTGTGTGTGTGTGTGTGTGTGTGTGTGTGTGTGTGTGTGTGTGTGTGTGTGTGTGTGTGTGTGTGTGTGTGTGTCTGTGTGTGTGATTAGATTTTTTCTGTTCTCAAAGTAGCTTACTTTTATTCTCATTTCTTAAGCGAAGTTAAAGTTTTCCCACTAGTATATATGCCTTTCACTAGAAGGGATTGAGACTCACCTCTAGTTACTCATCCAGCGCAATTATACATCTGACTAAAGTAGTTCGGAAATTGTCAGAACTGTATCGATTGCGAGATTATTAAACTGTCACTTACTTCATGCAGGATTAGCATAGTCAATAAATACGTATATGTATTTCATTCTGATAATCGCAAATGACATAAAAATGTATGACACATAAGAACATATTCTGCAACTCTTCTTCCCACATCTCAACTACCCTTAAATGCTGTAGTTGAAGTTACACGTGTTAAGTGTTTTTTTTTTTTTTTTATGGGTTTTGGACATAGATTAATTAACAAGATTTCTTCATTAACAAACGGTAAAATATTAATTAACAAGATTTCTTCATAAACAAATGGTAAAATACTCTTGAAAATTCTGCTGATCATATGTTTGTTTTTTTACAGGTATGGTGGGAGAAAAGTGTTTTTCAATACGAGTCATAGTACCGTATGTGAAACACTTTGCATTTTTAACAAACACTGATCATTACTACTGAACAGTTTGCCTCGTAAGAATGCTTTTCGTAGTGATGGCTCAGAATCCTTTCTTCAACTATCGCTGGAATCCAACATAGTCAAAAAATCCAAATAATTTTCATCATAGCCGGCTAAAAACTATCACGTTTTACAATTCCAATCACAACCTATCAGCTCATAACGTGCATACTAAATAGGATTCCGAGACGCTACTGTTCCCAACCTGTTTCTTTCCATAGATTCAAGTTGGAATTACACTAGTTTTTATCAGTGTTTTTACGATTCTAGTGACGAATTAACAAGATTTCAACCCAAAAACATATACATTAACCGTTCACCAGAAATGGCAGGCTATGATTTTCATGCAGCCACTGTTAGCTACATATAAACAAAGAAGCCAACAGTGGATAACTAGACAATTTTCAACCACCACTAATAAACAACCATCGTAAAGTTAAATCATTCTCTCGCGATATTTCAGAACCAGAAATAACGGATTCAAGCTGGAGAAATTTAGGTTTAGAAGAGAAATAGGAAGGAATTGGTTCTCTAAGAGATGGTTAATGACTGGAACGGACTCACAAATCATAATGTTACTGCTGAGACAATGGAGAGTTTTGAAAGAGGATTAGACAAGTTTATAGACGAGGACGATAGAAGGAATTAGGCAGCGGTGCTCACACAAGGACTGCCACGAAGAGCTCTAACGGCCTTTTGCAGCTTCCCTCATTTTCTTGTGTTATGTCCAGATGATATGCATAATAGAACTGATTTAGGTGACTAACAAGCAATTGCCAAACGTGCAGACCAGGACAGTTAGATAAACGAGATGATTTCTAACCACCATCACGTAACAACCGTAGTAAACTGAACATAACCCTTTCGTACTGACCAGTAAAGTGGTGGTGAAGGAACTCAAGAAACTGTGAAGGAATACAATCAATACACACAACACACGTCTTCCTGAGTGTCTTCACCACTATGTCAGGTGTGTGTGTGTGTGTGTGTGTGTGTGTGTGTGTGTGTGTGTGTGTATGTGTGTATGTGTGTGTGTGTGTGTGTGTGTGTGTACTATTAAAGGAAGAAATCAAAAGGCAATATTTGGCCCTGAATAAGGGATTGATCTAATACTTCAGAACCTCCTGTCTGATTTATACGGATCTCTCTCTCTCTCTCTCTCTCTCTCTCTCTCTCTCTCTCTCTCTCTCTCTCTCTCTCTCTCTCTCTCTCGTATGATCACGTGACACTAAGGCGCTGCTGGTACCCAAATCCATTAATTTCAAGTCCTGGCATGCACGTGAGGAGGAGGAGAGGGAGGAGCGTGAATAACAGACATGTGCAAGTCAGACCGAGCCACAGCGAGGCATGAATGACTTTACACGTTTTACTTCGAAACATAAATACTGAATACCAAAGTGCATTGTGGAAGATTGTAAATAAGCATAATTTACACACTAATAATCATATTGAGAACTCGCGAGGAAAGGTTCATCTCACTCACCACACCTGACAGTGACATGTGTTATATGATGTAGTGCAAAGAATGTGTACGAGTATCATCTTTAAAGATAACATGATGTACTTGTGGATAAACTCCTCGCACAGGCCTTCCTAAAGAGATCTACGTTCGATATTATAGAATTCCTCCCCTAACAGTGTAGACACGAGTGATCAGTCATCTGGTTCGATAATGCGGTAATTATGCAAGAGCATTAACCATTTCACTGCTACACATATTTTATCCTTCAATACCAATAACTTTCAGGACATGGTAGGCTCTCTTAAGACTTCGAAAGTGTGAAAAAGACAAAATTAACTCTCTCCCCCCCCCCTCTCCAGTATTAGAAAGTTCAGGTATAGACAATCATAGCGTTAAAGCTGACACGATGTAATTAAAACAAATCCCTTCCTCACTCTAGGTTTTCTTAAAGATCGACATTTGATTGTTTTTATTAAGTAACAACGTTGGCCAAAGTGGCTTTCACACAATCAAAGTTTACCTAACGACGAATTTCATTCACGTTATTTTATGACATACGGTTCGAGACGTGTGTGTGTGTGTGTGTGTGTGTGTGTGTGTGTGTGTGTGTGTGTGTGTGTGTGTGTGTGTGTGCGTGATTAAGGACACTAACAGATGCTCGTCTTTCTACCTTCTTGCAGATACACAAATGAATTTCTTTGAAATCTGTTGACACCCAAAGACTACTACACCATGAGTCACAAAATACAAATGAAGATAAACCAACAACCTTATGAGAGTGTGTGTGTGTGTGTGTGTGTGTGTGTGTGTGTGTGTGTGTGTGTGTGTGTGTGTGTGTGTGTGTGTGTGTGATAAGTTGATCTATCACAACTACTATTCATAAGGTCTTGGAAACACAAAAAAGCAACATTCCAGTATTGAAAAATTTAATGACATTTTCCATTACAAGAACTACGTGAAGCATCGTTAAGGCTTTTTGAATCTCAACACAGCTCATATGCCTAACCTCACACTTGAAACTATCATTATTCATCGTTTTAGTATATATATATATATATATATATATATATATATATATATATATATATATATATATATATATATATATATATATATATATATATATATTATAACCAATTCTAACAGACTGTAGAGGATGTTATCGGAGTCTTTGAGTTGGTTTTCATGATTTTTGTGATAATTTAAGAGCCCGTATGGTCAACAACATGAGAACACAGATATTCGATTGGGCCTTTGGAAACGGCCCTTGTCACAGCCTACGACGCTTAAGAATAATGACCTTTGACTTAGCCACAGTGAGGAATAGTTTCTGAATTTGTCATTTAAATTGCTATTCATGAAACACAAATATTGCGGCCTCAGCACATTATCCCTTGTGGGCACACACTAACACCCTGAATTTGGGCCATATGCTGAAATACTTTGCTGTATAACCGCGACCATTATTATTAAAGACTACAGAGATCATTGACAGGATTCTCATGCGTGTTTCTTTTTTTCTTTTCTTTTCTTTTTTTCTTCCTTTCAATGTCAAAACCTTGTTTACTTATCCTAACAACCTCTACCCCTCGTAAAAAAAAAAAAATAATAAACTAAAAATCATGTAACTTCAGCAAGAGGCTTTTGAAGTTGACGGTGTGTAGCATAGAATCTGTGTTTCAGAATATGCTCCTGTATTTAATAGCGTTATATTGTATTCTGCGGCGGGTAAACGCTGACGGGAAACCATTGATGTTATCGGTTTTCGTTACATTAGGTTACGTCAATAATTAGATAAATAAGGGAGCAGGGAGATAATGTCCTGGGGGGGAGGGGGAGTTAGGTGAGAAAAATGTTTAGGAGAGGTAGGGAGAGGGTGTGGCGGGGAGCGGAATTGAAGTGGGTAAAAAATATCTACACTGCAAATGCTTAAAGGTGTCCAACAGCAGTGACAAAACCAATGAAATGGGAAGTGTCATAATGAAAACTGGAAAAAAACTAATATAAATAAATAAATAAATAAAGGTTGAGGTTCCTCATTACCCGGTACCCTTCCCAAGACGGCCATTTCCCGTCTGGCCGCTCGATTTCCTCCTTCAGCCGGTCCGACCCGCCCTCCTTCTCCTCCTATTCCTCACTTCAAGCCTAGCCCTTCAACCTGTGGTTTCTTTTACATTTCACGTTTCATTCCTCAATTCATTTTCAAACAATCTTACGCCATACCATGTTTTTATTTTTTTCTCAGCAATAGCCTTGAAGTCAGCAATAGTATGTGCGGTTTCCTTTAAAGTTCACGGTTCATTCTTAGTTTTACCGTTCATCGCCAGCTTACATCATTCCACCTGGATCCAACATAAGATCCAAGTAGTCATCTCACTTCATCAAAATTCTTGTGCACTTCAATGCCGTCTGGCTCATTACTACACTCCCTACATTTCCACCCAGTTCCTTCCATTTTGACAACTCAAATCATACGAGTCACAAGGGGGAAAACTAAATACTGAAAATGGAAACATCAACTGACCAAACAGATAGATATTTGACGGGAAAATCCTCTCGAGTGAAACCCCTACGACGATGAGCAAGCATAAACAGCCATCTGGGAAAAACTGTTAGCATGTGGCTTTGGAAAGTTTGGGGCGAGGAGAAAGCCTAATACTACCAGTGAGAGGGAGCTGGGTTGGCAAGGAGGTGGCTGGGAACAAAGTACACAGCACGATAAACACTTATGGCACAGCAATTTGCAACAATGGAACTTAATTATTACCGTTCATTTTTTCTTCGTGGTTCATATGTATGTAGAGTGTTATTAAAACTGGTAGTTGATACCTGCAGCAACACCACCCCCACCACCACCACAGCCACCAGCCAGGCAGACCGCTCTCGTCCGCTGCTGTTTGACCATGACCGTGAAGAAGAGGGAAAGCCTAACGTCACAAACCACAAACTCCTGCTATTTATAGACGGCTGAAAACAAACTCCCTTAAGAACATAGCAAGGAAAAAGTACACACACAGAAACACACAGAAACACACACACACACACACACACACACACACACACACACACACACAACGATCAATATGATTTTCAACATATGCAATCGTTTAATATGCAACTTTTAATAACCTCGGTACAGGAATAAAAAAAAAAATCAATATTGTACCACTTCATCGACACTGACCTTCCTCTTACACATTCTAGCAGATGTCCTGTCCTAGATCAACGCTGAGTACAAGTGATGCTGACCCCCTCCCTGCTGGCCACGCCCTGTTATTACTCGTGTGTGTGTGTGTGTGTGTGTGTGTGTGTGTGTGTGTGTGTGTGTGTGTGTGTGTGTGCGCGCGCGCGCGCGTGTTTGTATTTACCTCCTTCCTACCTTTTTTTTTTTTTTTTTTTTCCTTAATCTCACCGACTTTAACTTGCTGCAGACATTTTCATGGTCGTACATGTGAGACTCTTCTAGGGAAGCCCCACCCTAAATCCAAATCAGAATATAATCATTTAATCATCAAGGTACAAGTATTATGAACGAGAATACCTTGAAATGTTCACAACTTGCTGATTCACGCAACTTGAAACATTACATTTTATTTACATGCTAATCAAGTTGGCTTGACATATTCACCAGCAGCATTTTTGACGTTCACGATACATATTAATGAAATACTAGTAATGACCTCCAGGTGAAAATTTACTGAAGGAAACTTCCTTTTCACCACTTCGCACGTCATAAGAACACCACTTGTTTCCGGTATCACTTTATCTTAACCACTATCAATCTAAAACTAGCTCTGATATTTCTTGTAGGAAAAATCATTAAGCTAGTGATACAGTTATTTGGAGATATCCCGGCAACACGATCTCACACTGTCTAATCTAATCCTGACCATGTCCTGACCTAGCTAACATATTGCGCAAATGTTTTCGATATTTCAGACTGTATACAGAATGCGTTTCAAGTAAACCTTGACGCAAACTCACTAGTGTCTGTAAATAAATGGAGTGTTCCAGAAGATACAGAGAGATGACTAAGACAGTAATACACAGATGTCTTCAGTTGATACTGTTATCGCTCTTCTTTCAATTGCTGATGCTCTGCTATACCAAAATCTCTTTTAGCTAATGCATTACCTCATACTTGCATCCTCTAACACATTAAAGTACGTGTTATCACAACCACAACATAAACTATCGTACGTATCATACACTCTGCTTTCAGGAACCAAATTATACTATTGAAGATTTTATAATAGTATTCTTCATATCTTATTCTTTCCTGGTTATTTCCTTCCCAGCAACAGCCGCTCTATCTTTCCGTGACAAGGACAACAGTCTTGGTGTATGTGAATCTTATTGCCCCTCCTAATGAACCCAATGCACTCCATAGGAGCTGATGTAATAAGCAGTAGCAGTAGAACCGAGCCAGTGTTGACCCGGTAATACCATCCCAGTGAGTGTGCCCGACAGGCATGATAAGACATGACGACGGGAGAAAACTAATCCACTAACCTCGCCCCCTGAGGACCAAGTGACCCAACAAGGCTACAGCACACGTCAAAGTGGCCTACAGGTGTACAGGCGGGTATCAAGTCAGTACAGAGGCACGTGTCAACAAAAACTGGACACACGGCAAGCGTCTGGACACCGACAGCGGCGCGCCCACGGAAAATTTAAGCAGTTCTAGAGAAATTCCTAGACACTGTTGGGATACAGTTATCTTTCCTATGGCTTCTTTAAGCATTACTAAATTTACTCACCTGTTAGTAAGTCAAAATAAATGCGAAAACGACTGCAAAATGGTGCACTTGTTCTTGGGCCTGGGTCACGCACCCGTCCTGATCACTGGCTGGGTTGTGTCTGGGAAGCAGCGATCGATTGCTGCTCTGCCATCTGGTGGCGCGGGAGGCAACCTGTGCCGCACGCGCCCATCGCCGCGTGCTGGCCGCCCTCACGTGACGATGTGCTACCTGGTCCAACAGGTTTCTTTTGTTTGTGCACCATTTTCTTTGAGACAGCTGTACAATGTTGAAATTTGCCCATCTGATAGTGATATTAAATAGTCTTACTAAAATGAGCTTGTTACAGAACGAGTTTGTCTTGATGTTCTCCAGTAGGTACACATTCCAATGCTCCTCTGGTAATATATATATATATATATATATATATATATATATATATATATATATATATATATATATATATATATATATATATATATATCATGTTGCCCAAATATAACGAGGCCTATTTCCTCGGTGCCATTGTTTCCCGTCACTCAAGAGGGACCTTCTGTTCTCCATTAATGATTGTTTTCTGATATATATATATATATATATATATATATATATATATATATATATATATATATATATATATATATATATATATATAATGTTTCTCCGTAGTTATGTCTGTATCCATGTTTTCTGGTACTTGAAATTAGATTAAATTCAGTTTGATTAGCAATGGAGAACAGGGCAATATAAATGTCTCATTGATAACAAGGAACATCGGCACAGGAAACAGGTACTAAGAAACATCTACAAGCACCTTGCACAAATCACTACATTGTATGACATCATATGATAATGCACTGAGTATGCTTTTTGCTTGGTTTCCTGCTTTTGAAGCCTTCAACATACAAAACGGTCATTAGATACCTATTGTGTCACAAAAAGGGGCCAAATAAATTTCCAGTCATCAAGAAGATCCAAAAAATGTTCTTGAAAATATTATCTTCCTTTTTACCTTAATCTGATTTTATCTAACCTTGATGTGATCTGTAATTTATCTTGCCGTTAATTTTAGATATGTGTTTTCTTTCTGTACATCCATCAATGAAAGATAAAGGGTAACAACTAGAGCTGGGCGTGACGGCACCGAGTAGCGACTTGACGACTTTGCCGCATCAAGAATTTCAAAGTCGCACAGTCAAAACTCGCAAACGTTTGTGAGAGTGAAGGTAAAATTTGAGTCGCTAAGTTACAGTCGCACCCCGATGTAGAGTCTCAAAGTCAAATAAATAATAAATAAAAATAAAGTCGCGGTCAGCTCTTGTAATACTAATGAAAAATTCAACTGCTAAGAAATCAATCCCCATAAATGTTACAGTAGTATACATGTGTGCCTTTTGCAACACGCCTGGCGGTTGATAGAAAGGAAATCTGGTTTATGGATAATCTATTTAGGTATACATTTTTCAGTATAATAATGATATATAAATGGAATGCGGGCAGCTCACTCATAGGAAAGGTCTATGTGAACTTAATTTCTTATTAATTCCCAAATTTTAGTATCTTTATTCGAACACTATAAATTTTTCCATACATAAGACTGTAGCTACAAACTAACCCAAATACAAATATATGATTGTCGGTGTGGCTACCACATTATGTAGTATAGTACTAAGGTGAGCAATGTATCAATATATGCCAATTAAAGTTAAAGTTTACTCAACAATATCAGGATTAAGTAATAGAAGTGTGCTAAAAAAATACTAAATAAATAAAAACTCCAACATGATAATAAGAGAGTAGTACTATATAGGGAAAACTAAAATCAACATACACATACACACACTCTCTCTCTCTTTCTCTCTCTCTCTCTCTCTCTCTCTCTCTCTCTCTCTCTCTCTCTCTCTCTCTCTCTCCTGGGCTTAGGTACTTACATAGGATACACACACACACACACACACACACACTCTCTCTCTCTCTCTCTCTCTCTCTCCTGGGCTTAGGTACTTTGGTGTGTGTGTGTGTGTGTGTTACCTAGTTGTATTGTACAGGGTTTGAACGGGATGTGTGTGTGTGTATTTATCTAGTTGTTTATTACAGGGTTCGAGCAGGGCTCATAGTGACCTGTCTCCATATATAACTTCATCTAACTTTCCTTTAAATTTTTGCACAGTGTCTGCTGTTAAATCTCTTTATCCAGTTTGTTCCAGATGTCCATTATCCTGTGTGGAAAACTGAACTTTTTAATGTCTCTCAAACATTGACTTTTCTTGATTTTCTCTGTGTGTCCTCTTGTCCATTTACCAACATCTTTAATCAGTGATATCAGGTCTTGTTTATCTATCTTTTCCATATTGTTCACTAGCTTGTACATGTAATCAAATCTTCCCTTTCCCATCTATCCTTCAAAGTTAATTGTTCCATTTCCTTTAATCTACCTTCATATGGGTCTTTTAATTCTGAAACCATCTTTGTGGCAAGCCTTTGGATTCTTTCTGTTTTTTTCTTATGTCCCTTAGTATGTGTAACCACACCCCTGCTGCATATTCAAGTTTAAGTCTTATCATTGTGGTTATGATCTTTTTCATCATTCATTCTTTTCTCTGGTAAACTCTGGAACTCCCTGCCTGCCTCTGTATTTCCAACTTCCTATGACTTACACTATTTAAGAAGGAAGTTTCAAGATACATATTTATTCCTGATATTTGTCTAATTTCTTTTATCCTTTCCGGGGACTGGAAATAATAGTGGGCTTTTTTGTTGCCCTTGCTTAACATCTCCAAGACAGTCAGGAATACAGGTAGTGTGATGTATTAATTGGTCTAAATTGTGAAGCATAGCAATGTTAAGGCCTAATTCACCAGATTGGTCACTGAAGAAGGGTGAACGCTTAAGATAATGGTGAAAACTCCACTAAAAGAAAAGTGAGTCAAAATGTGGTAAACTTTGGAAGCTAGATCGTTGAATTTTTTCTGTAGTTGGAGGAATTAGAAAGGAGAAATATATAGGATACATTAACCCTTTCACTGCCAACACATTTTTGCTAATCTCACCTTGAGCACCAAGGGTCTGGTATACCATAATATTCATATAGTAAAAGTTTTTTTTTTTTTTTTCAGATAGCTGTCATTTCCTTATTTTCACATTACATTGCTCATTTTGATTGCATTATTTAGCTAAGAGCTTGAATTTTGTCAATTTATCATCAAAAGTCCAAAAAAGGTAGGTAGAGGGCAAAGAGTGAGAGCCGAATGTAGCAAAAAAAGAATTTTTCATGTTCTGGTGTACAAAAGTGCTCTAGCACCAAGTATGAATCCACCACATAAGAAGTGTGAAGTTCCATTTTATGATTCATTATGAATATCTATTTGATCACATCTCATTGTGGACATATGCTACATCCCATGATGTTGAATGGCAAAATTATTGTGGAGGTACAGTACAATCTTTGGCAGAAAAAGAGTTAATTTTGTCCAAGAAAGAAAAAAGTTTAAGTTAGAAGGTAGAGAGTTTGGAAGACTCAAAAGCAAGTTAAGTTGTGCACATAAATTCAAAATTGTATTTATCCTTGCATGAGTAGCTGACCATGTGGCCTGCAACAAAACACAAAGCTAGGAGAGGTACCTCATTATTTATTGTGTGCTACAGAAGGCAACTGAGAGAAATGAGGCAAAGCAAGTCATTTCCCCCTAAAAGAATGAGAACAATATTGATTCTACTCATAGCTTTAGTATAAGCAGACTTGGTAGACTTTCTAATAAACAGTGATCATATTAAATGGTAATTTCATTTTTCACTACTTTACTTGTTAACTGATTTGACAACATTAAAATATAAAATAGGAGAAAAGTGGTAGAAGATAAGACTGGAATAAGGGAGCTAAGGAGTTGGCAGCGTCCATCATTTTACCAGATATATTGACAGCTTGTTTAATTGATTATAGCAATGTTTCTTGACAAATTTCTATATGAAAAAGGAGAATATAGGCAAAGAAAAAAATCAATAATTCTCATCCAAAGTAGGAGAAGGAACAGTGAACCACTGCATAAGATGGCAGGTACAGGGCAATATCAAATCACAGCTTCAACATGGACAAGGGGTGTGCTTGGTCCATGTTTTGCAACACATTTTTCAGTAGAACAAATTAACAGCTGACAATAGTCCTCCTATGCAGAGCCAGGCACTTGCATTACCACTTGTATTATTGTGTCACTAATGCACTACCAAATTGGTGATGCAGTACCAAGGTAATGCAAAGATTTTCAAAGTAATGCACTATCCGTAATGCATAACAAATTTTAGTGTTACCACTTATGTAATTGTAATTCTCAAAAATAAAGAAACGAGATGTCAATCAATGCACTTTCAATTTTGGTAACAGTAATGCAGTAATGCAAACTGCTCTAAGGAAATTAAAATTGATTATGTATTGACAGTAATTTATCCCTGATTTTTCAATAACACACTGACAGTAATCTCCATATTAGTTTCATTCTCAAAACATATGGCTTTTTTTTATATTCTTTAGTGAAGTAAAATTTGTTCACTTGCCATATGAATTATTGTTTCTTACTATGAAACCAAATACAAATTTTTGACTTACTGAAAAATAATATATTAAAAACTTCAAGAAACACATTTCATTAAGCTGATGTCCTGCACACACTGAATGGTTGAAGGGAAGGCCATTCTTGGATTGGATAAACTGTATAGAGCTAAAGCTGAATAAGAGAAGAATGGCTGTGAAGCAAGTAAGAGTGATTGTGCATGAGCTGTTGCATAGCTTGGGCATAAGACATTCCATAGGAGGTGCCCAGTGACAGCTGAGGCCTTAGGTTTTGAATATGAGTGAGAGTATGGGTGAGTCTCATTATGAAAGGGAAGAGGTAAACCAGTATATACAGTTGGGGCTTGTTTTAGAAATACACGTATGCGGCCAGCTGTGCTATGTCCAATCTCCTGGGATGTAGTGGTTCTCAAAACTATCTTGTTTCTATCAGAGGTCAATAGGGCTAACAGTATGAGAGGCTATGTCTAGACATTCTCATGTGGGACTGCCAGCCTGGTGTTTGAATAAATGGATAAGTATTCTGCATAACAAATTATCTAGAATACATATCTTTATTTTTAATATATCAATGGTGACTGAAAAGAACACAAAGATATGAAGATAGAAATATTCTTCCTTGAAAACTTTACAATCACATATAACACAAAAAAGTAAAAGGGTATTTTTACTTAATGTTATTTAAATCCTTTTATTGGAATTTTTCACCTGTTCTAATATATATATATATATATATATATATATATATATATATATATATATATATATATATATATATATATATATATATATATATATGCACACAGTGGAACCTCAGGTTACAAATGACTCAAGATATGAGCAGTTGCTCTGTCAGTTTTCTGTTTCGACTTACTTAAGTTATGAGCTAGTTCTAAGCTCCAGGTACATTGTCATAAATTGGTGCAACGAAGCCCAGCATTCGATGCATTCAGTTCACTTACCCCCCATCATTGTGGATGTAATCCTCATGTTGTGCTAATGTTTCATGAGTTTTGTGCAGCTAAATGGATACATTTCTTTTGTCCAACTACTGATTCTAAGCAAGTGTCACTATGTAATGACATATGTCTAATGCAGATCATAAAAATTCTGAAAATGAGGATGAAACAAATCTCCTTGGAAAACTATTTTGTGATGCTGACAAAAACACTGTATTACTTACATCATTATTATAGTTCACTGAGAAAATTTGCCTTGGTACATGAGCATTCACTTGCATCTTGTATGTGGATCTCACAGCTGCATGACGAATCATGCTCTCAGTGCCGTATGTCCTCTGTAGCAGAAGTATCTCTGCCCTCATTTTAGTTTGTTAGTGTTTTTTTGTGGAAATTTTATAATCCACAATGTCATCCAACAAGATGATACTAAGGATAATGCTGTTGGTCTCTCTCTCTCTCTCTGTCCAACCATCTAACCAATTTATGCTTCTAATTTTTTGTTTTCATTCACCCAGGCACACACAAGCCATCTATTTGTTGGAAAATTATCTAAATTTTTCATAAAATGTCATGTTAAATGATTTGTGTATCAATATTTTTAAGGTGTGGCATAGATTAATTGCACTTCCATTATCTTAAATGAGAAAATTTGTTTCAAGATAAAATTGTTTCAATACACGAGCTCCATTATGGAAAAAATTCAGTTCATAATCCAAGGTTCCAATGTATATGTGTGTGTGTGTGTGTGTGTGTGTGTGTGTGTGTATATATATATATATAGTGTAAGGAAAATTAGAACCACAATGAAAACTTGAGCATCTTCATTTAAGCTACAGTAACGTTTCAGGATATCACAGTTCCCATCTTCCGACAGAATTATGATATCCCGAAACATTACTTAAGCTTAAATGAAGATGTTCAAGTTTTTGTTATGGTTCTACTTCTCCCTACACTAAATACATTCTGGCAATTCTTCAATCAATAAAATTATATATATATATATATATATATATATATATATATATATATATATATATATATATATATATATATATATATATATACTATATATCAT
>CM035190.1:11793156-11809461 GCA_020233015.1 Callinectes sapidus
TTGTCAAAGGGCGAAACTCGGGGTGATAATGCAAGAAACTCGGGATGGTAAGAATTTAGGACTAAGCGCCAAATTCAAGGATCGCGAAACTTGGATAGCACGAAACTCGGGAAGGTACTGTAGTATATATATTGCACTCATGTGTGTGTGTACACATCTGTTGGCCACTCCATGAAATATCACATATGTGAACAGAAACGTACCTAAATTATATATTTTTGGGGGGATTTTGGATCCCCACGTAAATTTGAAAAAATGTAAAACAAACAAGCGTAAAACAAGAGGTACCTGTACATCTATCTGTACATTCTCTCTCTCTCTCTCTCTCTCTCTCTCTCTCTCTCTCTCTCTCTCTCTCTCTCTCTCTCTCTCTCTCTCTCTATATAATATATATATATATATATATATATATATATATATATATATATATATATATATATATATATAATTTTTTTTTTTTTTTTTTCCCTATGTAGAAGGGAGGCAGCCAAAGGCAACAAAAACAAAAAAAAATGCTACTGAAGTGCTGGTCCCTGGGAAAGTTCAGATTCATGAGCCAAAAGAATGGGATAAGTGTCTTGATACCTCTCTCTTGAAACAGTGCAAGTCATAGGCAGGTGGAAATACAGAGGCAGGGAGAGAGTTCCAGAGTTTACCAGAGAAAGGGATGAATGACTGAGAATACTGGTTAACTCTTGCATTAGAGAGGTGGACAGAATAGGGGTGAGAGGAAGAGGCAAGTCTTGTGCAGCGAGGCCACGGGAGCAGGGGAGGCACGTAGTTAGTGAGATCAGAAGAGCAGTTAGCATGAAAATAGCGGTAAAAGAGAGCAAGTGAGGCAACATTGCAGCGATGAGAAAGAGGCTGAAGACAGTCAGTCAGAGGTTGATAAGACAAAAAGCTGTATGAGTGGAGCCTCCCCAAACATGTGAAGCATACTCCATACATACTTGGATGGATGAGGCCCCTGTATAGAGTTAGCAGTTGAGGAGGTGAGTAAAACTGGCAGAGACAGCTCAGAATACCTAACTTCATAGAAGCTGTTTTAGCTGGAGAGGAGATGTGAAGTTTCCAGTTTAGATTACAGGTAAAGGATAGACCGAGAATGTTTAGTGTAGGAGATGGGGACAGTTGAATGTCACTGAAGAAGAGGGTGATAAAAATTAAATAAGTTTAATTTAAAAACTAACCTTTTGTTCCTCGGGCTTTTCCTCTTTGGTAGTCTTTGTGGCAGAGGATGTAGGGGGAGACTGTGCATTTGTGGCATCTGTTGCATCAACCTTTTCCCATTCATCTTCATTGCTTTCTATAAAAAATAACAAATTTGGTGAGCAAAATATTTCAACTAATAAACAAACAGTCCTTATTTTCGATTTTGTTTAATGAAATTACTACATAAGCACCAAGCCAGTACAAATTTAATACTATTGCCAATCAAAATAATACTTATAAGATCATAAAAACCCTCCATGCAACGAAAGTCAGATGTACTGAGGAATAAAAAACATGAACAATTTTCAATCTACAATGTAGAAACACACCCCTAGCTTAAGAATATATACCATGAAACCTCGAGTTATGAGCATCCTGACATATGAGGTACAACCAAAAAGAAACGGGACTCGGTCAATACAGTTTTATTGCACAAAATGACAGGAAACTACTTGTTCTCCCCCTCGAAGTCAATGCACTTCTGTAGTACCCTCTTCCACGCCTCAAAGCACTCAAACTCCTTCTTGATGCTTCTCAGGGTTCTCGTCACATGCTCTTTGATGTTCTCAATCCATTCGAAATGTTATCCCTTGAGAACACTCTTGATCTTTGGGAATAACCAGTAGTGGCACGGTGCTAAATCTGGCGAGTATGGGGATGTTCTAGGGTTGCGACCTGTCTTTCGGCCAGAAACTGTCAGATGCTGATGGCGCTGTGTGCGATAGCATTGTCATGGTGCAGGATCCACCTCTTGTTCTCCCTCGAGTCACGCCTCGAGCGTCAGATCTGTGCAATCAGGTGGCTGAGCACTTTGTTTGCTTTTGTGGCACAAAATTATGGTGAACCAATCCTTGGTGGTCAAGAAGGCAATGAGCATCACAATGATCTTGGACTTTGACATACAGGCCTTCTTTGGTCTGGGAGACCTCACCATCTTCCATTGGAGGCTCTGCCAATTTGCCTCAGGGTTATACTGGAAGAACCAGGTCTTGTCTCCAGTGATGACATCATCCAGGAATTCTCGGATGCCCTCCAGATGCTCCAAAACATCCCAGGACAAGTCCACACGACGAGCCTTTTGATCATCAGAGAGCAATTGGGGCACCATCTTGGTGCAGATCTTCTTCTAGCCAAAATCCTCTGTCAGGATTGTCCTCCCAAATCCCAGTTCCTCAGGCAACATCCTCACTGTCATTTTGTGATCACTGTGCACCAGTTCATTCACATTTTGGATGCTTTCTTCATTTCTGGATATTGTGGGACGTCCAGGCTTCAGGTCATCCTCCATGTCATCATGTCCACTCTTAAACCTTTTGTGCCACTTGTACACCCGTGTACCGGGATATTGTTTAGTCTCCATATACATCCTTTAGCATAGAAAGTGTTCCTGCAGCAGTTTTCCCCTGTTTAACCAAAAACCTGATGTTAATCCTTTGTTCATGGCTCATGTTGAGACAAGGGGCACTGCAAGGGAGTTAGAGACACACTGGTGGAAAGAAAGACAATGGGTAAGCTAAAGCGAGACTGCTTATACAGTGCTCTTGATTCGAACACCCTTGACTCGAACACTTCCCAATCCGAACACATTTGGCGAACAAATTTTGACCTCCAATTCGAACGCCGCCTCTCAATTCGAACACAAACACACGTGACGGCTGACGCCACCTACCCACCAGTCGGCCGGTCTCGCTTGCAGTTCTCCTCCATGAACACCTCTCTCTATTGCGACTCGGGAACGGCTTTCAAGTCACTCCGGCCCCTAGTTGACTCAGTTACTCCGGCCCCCAATCCTGGTCACTTCCTACTCACAACCCCAGTGAATATGGACTTCTACTCTGGTCACTGGCAAACTTACTTACTAATGAAGATATATTTAACACTATAAAAACCAATGAAGAGAGAATTGTTAAATATCATTGTCATTTGCGCAAATTATGATTATACAATAATTTGCAGTTTGTACAATAATTTATACTTTTCTTGAAATAGTTCCTGTTGGAAATGATGCTGCAAGAATATATTCTAGTTGATACAAGAGGGAGAGAGAGAGAGAGAGAGAGAGAGAGAGAGAGAGAGAGAGAGAGAGAGAGAGAGAGAGAGAGAGAGAGAGCGAGAGAGAGAGAGAGAGGAGGAGAGAGAGAGAGAGAGAGGGGGGGGGAAATGAGGATGGAGAGTGGCTGGAGGAGGGAGGGAGTGGAGAGGGCGGCCTACTTGGTCTGTTTGTGTAAGTGGGGATCCAGGAGGAGGCTTGTCTTGTCTTCTCAACTCAGGCACTAGCCTCCTCATGCCATGCAGTTACTTTCCACATCATCTCATCTACTTATTCATCATCAATAACTGCATAGCAAACTATCATCACCATCATCATCATTGCAACTAATAAACATTGTACGTATGTGAGTGGTGGATGCTTAGTTTTTTCAACATGTATTTATTATGTTATTAAACCATAGCATGTGCAATATTTCATACTATTTTGAGGTTTAATGAGTTATTAGATTTATTTCTTGAAGGAAACATTATTGTTATATATGTATACATGTAATATGCACACCAAACATTCACAAATTTTCAACTTTTGTGAGGTTTTCGATCCCCTAACTCTTACGAATGTTGAGGGCCTACTGTAAGGTGAAGTGTGGGTGTACTGTACTATTAATGGAAAAATAAGCACTAAAAATGAGTTGAGCAATTTCAACAAAAAATAGAGGTATTACAACAAACTATAAGCATAGCCCTATCTTGGTAATCTTTTTTTTATTTATGAAAGAAGTAAAATCCACTAACAAGAGTTTTTCCAAAAGATACAAGAAGTTTTGATCATCCCCTATATGTGGGCAACCCGAACAAGGCATGGAGTATTACAAACACCAATATGTACACTAATATAATGTATAGTGAAACTGTAAACAGTGGTACTCTAAATGAAACATTAATCAAAAAAGGCACTGGCAATTTTCTTAACCTCCTGCTTTATGTATATATCTATTCATATCACTCATTATTTGCAATAAACATCTTCTGTCATTTATCAACTGTAAAACAAAGACATTTTCAGTCTTCAGTATAAAAAATAAATGCTACATTTTTACAAAACAAAAGACTATGAAGTTGCACACTAAAGCAATGACGTCATCATCTGTGAATATGCCTGCTATGCCCACAAAAAAAGTTTTCATATTAATTTAACCTATTAACAACACATTTGTCCCAAAGAGCAGTAACCTTCTCAGCATAGTTGATATACTTCATAAACATAATATATTTTTCCATAATATTGGAATGATTGCACATATGATGAAAGAAACAATCAAATCATACACAACAATCTATGGCATGTTGCACTGAATTCCCCCAAATAATTTCATAATAAGCAGTATACAATACAAATTTGTACACAACCCAATACAATCATTTGAATGCATATTTTGTTGGGTTGGGTATTTAAAGGTGATTTAAATCAGGGGTATTCCAGTACACCCCCATTTGTTACATCCTGATGTATGAAAAAAAACATTTATAATTTCATGGTGGCAAGGGAAATGTCTGGTTGACTATTGTTCTCCCTCATAGGCAAGGTGTTTACACTATCAAAAATAATATCATTAGAATCAGCACATTTTGGCAATCAAATATCAAAGTCTGAAAAAAATTAGAAATGCTACTTGGTGCATCCATCTCTCATGACATCAACAATTCTCTATCACCATCTTGGAGTGTGCCATTTTCTTTATTTAATGTGATTGGGAAACTGTAGGTAGAAAGACTAAAAAAAATTCCTCACTCACCTTAGTACCAGGACAGATGAGATCAGGTGAAGTCAGGCAACAGACAAGTGGGGTCAAGACGGCAAAAACAAACATCCACACACACACACACAAAAAAAAAAAAGAGCACATGTATCAACACATGATGCAAAGTGGGACAAACAAGACAGCCTAACACTACTGATACCTCTGAACTATCAACAAAAAACCACCAACACAGACTAAACACAACTTGCATCTACAAACCAGAATTACTGCTCACTTGACAACCAGTCACTAACCAGGTCACAACACAGCCAGCCCTAACAACTCAAAACAAAAAAGGATCCTTCCACTCTCCAACAACAGCAATATTGGTCTCCCCGACATGCAGTCTCTTACCCTCCCACAACAGTTCTCCCTCTTGTTCTTGATCACCAATCACACACCCCTTTGATCTTGAGATCATCACAACCAAATAATAAAAATCTATGCCACATTGCAGCAACTGCAACAAAACAGAAAACAAAGAAAACTAACTTCAACAGAAAAAATCCCTAAACAACATAGTCCTCCAACCACTGTGGAGGCCATCTGTCCCTCACAGGATACTGCCTTTCATTCACTACAGAAGAATCCTCTTCCAAGTGGTCAGCCTCTTCCTCCTGTTCACTCTCACTTGATGACAAAGACATCACCATTCCTCCAGTGCCATAGTGGATCACATAGGCAAAGCATGACATCTTCCATATTGGATGGGTACAAAAACCCTATATTGGGGGCTAATGAGCAGGGAGAGGAAGGCCTGGGAAGTGTTGTATATATCAAGGACAGGCAACATTATGTGGGCAGTGCCAGAAACAGCAGTATGTGTCTCCAAGGTAGTTGAGAAAGAGCACAATCCAGCCAATCAGCGATCAAGTTTTGGCTTAGTGGCGCATCCTGAATTACCATGAGATAAATATAAGTTGTTGAGACTGGAGTCAACTCAGTTCCTCTAAAGAATCTATAAACAAAACTGGTTGGAAATAAGCTAAACTCCTTGCTGCTATGTTTTCCATTCACCAATTCTCACAATAATAATAATAATAATAATAATAATAATAATAATAATAATAATAATAATAATAATTCCTGAAAGTGTCCAACTTATTTGGGCTCAAATTAACCAGAGTTTACTGTATATATAGTATCAAACAAAATAGTACAGCCATCAGATCAGGTGGGTGTACTAATACTATGTCTAAAATGAAACCCTGCTAAATTTGGATGACCCCTGGAGTGACATAATAGTGTGACTACAGCTACATCAAATGGTGGGTAAAGCTTACTATGAGAGATAAATTACATAACTTGCCACTCCAAGTGAGCGTGCCACTTTTTGCATAATTCTATATAATATCTGAGGTAAATATAGGTAAGAACACTCATTCTACATCTGGAACTGTTGCACAGATAATGGCACTACATGCAATAGGCGACCAAACTAAGGAAATAAGGGATTTGATAGGTGCTAGTCGCACATCAGTGTGGGTGGTTGGCTTGTCTATCCCAGCTCCATGATGCAGTAGTTCACGTTTCTCACGGATACCTCCTCAAACACTCAGTCGTTATTTTTATTTTTTTCTTGCTGATACAGGGATTTTTTTCTAGTTCTCTTTTGACAATGCTGTCAGCAGGCTTACCATTCTTTTTGTTGCATCCAAGCCTATGTTTGTATGTGGGAGTATCATTGCTACCTTTACCTTTAAACTGTTTTACCACTTCTTCACTGATGTGCAATTAACACCTGTTAAATCCATTATTTCCTTAGTTTGGTGGTCTATTGCATGTAGTGCCACTATCTGTGCAAAAGTTTCAGATGCAAAATGAGTGTTCTTGCCCATATTTACCTCAGAAACAAGGTAAATTTGTGAAAAGTGAGAATGCCTGAATGGAGGAGGCAAGGACTATAATCTGTCTCTCACAAAAACCAGAGGCAGCTGTTACTGGTCCTTTCATAATAAGCTCCATCCACCATTGATGTAGCTGTAGTTGCACTATTACGTCACTTCAGGGGTTATTCAAATATAGCAGGGTTTTATTTTAGAAATATTAGTGTGTCCACTCAATCTGGTGGCTGTACTATTTTGTCAGGTAATGCATTTGTTAACCCTTGACTAATGCCCCCATGCTGCTTTGTCAGGTGGTAATCATTCATGTAAGCAGCATTTTTCTCCCTAATAATTTCAAATCAAAGGTTAATGGCCGCTGTCTGCATAGCCACCACCAGACAAGGAAAGAGATATTCATGAGAGAGAGAGAGAGAGAGAGAGAGAGAGAGAGAGAGAGAGAGAGAGAGAGAGAGAGAGAGAGAGAGAGAGAGAGAGAGAGAGAGAGAGAGAGAACAAGCTGGTGGCACTGTTCAACCCGGAGCCTCACATCACATATATGTGTGTTATACAATAACATAACTCTCAGATATCATTGTGTGCTAACAAAAGGAGGCAAAAATTTATGTAAGTAAAATAGTTTTGTGGCATCTCTCAAGTATGTCTTCCACGCAAAAATGGAGATGGAAAACTCATTGAGCAGCCCATCAGTTAAAGGTTAACCGGATGTTTTCGGTCACAGTGTTTTGGTGGTTTCCTCTCAGCCAGACACTGAGGACCTTGAAATAAACATTACTCTTATTTTCCATCATTCTCAACCAAGGTGACTATTATTGCATGTTTTAATACATAATTTATACTAATTATTACAAAAGATTGCAAAAGTTTTGCATAACTGAATACATTACAATAATTGAACAAAATAATAACATTCATCAATCTTTCTAGAAACAACAAATCAATATCATTCAGTAAGAATATTTCACTGTGGACTTATATGTAAATAATTCCTGTATGCATAGAAAAGAATGGTTAAGGAAAAAATATTAGTAAAAGTTCTATTTCTTGCAGCCAAGAGAACTTTCCTTTTAAATTTCACTATTCAATATTTTCATCTATTCTATCCATCTTATATATGTAAGTGAACAACAAATATTAAGGGCACAAACAGCAGATGCAGGCGGTGCAAAGGCAAGGGCTTCTTTATGTTTAGGAAAACTGATTGTAACACTCTTGGCAATGATTTATAAAAATATGTATTACCTTAAAGAAGAATATCATATGTAGCTGCAAAACTTTGTTAATATTTGTGTTAAGAGAAAAAAAATCAAACAATAAGTAATATCTGATCTTGTGCAGAGAAATCTGTCTTTTCCAAAGTGCAATACACTATACTGTTTGTATATCATTAGCAGGTGAATCATAACTATATGAAAATATTGTAATTCTAAAATGCTAGATAAAGCAAAAAATATTAATAACTTCTAATTCTACAATGCAAGTGGTTGACCATGATTCTGAACATGTTACCAAATAATATTGCCACTCAAAATATTTCCCTGTATATGATAAGTGGAAGAGAAATGATAGAGAGAAGAACTATATATAACACATGCATTTATATTGTAAAAAAACAGTGGAGTGCCAAAGTCTACGCATAAAAAGAAGGGAGTGCCTTACAAAAAAAGCAATTAAGATCAATGTGTTTTATAATGGGAAGCGGTTTTAGAATGGGAAGCAATCAAGATTCTAAATCACCAGAAAAGAGATACAGCCACCATAATAAAAGTTTAAAGGATATACTTAAATAGCAGCCCAATGCAAAACAGTATTCATTACACACACTCTTTCTAATCTCCAATATGATAAGTTTTCCTAATGCATATATTACAAATTTTTATCCCAAGTAAAAAGGTCAAAATGAGTTGAACTTCAAAAAGAGGACTAGGAACAGCATTCATTCTATCATGTGGATGGCATTTCATATAAAGATTTATTTACCTGTTGATGAGGGTGAGGGCTTACTGGATGTCTCTGAAGTTTTACTTAAATCCACTTTCAACTCTTCTAATAATTCTATGCCAGTATTTGACTTAGTTTCAGATGGAACTGCATTTTTCTTTGAAGAAATTGATGCTTCCTTATCTGATGGCATTTGAGTTTTATCACACCCTGTATTGTCAGTAACAGACTTTTTCCTGTTATTCTCTTCACATTCTCTCTCGTAGTCTTCTAGGAGCTGGGCTTGTACCTCCTCTGGAATTTCTACGTCTCCTCCAAAGTCCTCATCTGCATGGGGGCACCAGCACACCAGCTAATATTACTCCTCACATAATAAGAATAATAGCTACTTAACAGCTGCATTAAAATACTAGGCAAAGTAAATGAAGCTTTATTGAGGCTTCAACAGTAAATGGCAACAGTAGTATAAAGTGCATAATGCAAGCTGCCAAGCAGTTAGAAATTATTAAAGTACTAGAGCAGAGCTACAATACAGAAATAATAAATATGACCTGTAGCACAAATATAAGGAGGAAAACACATTACAACAAAAAAGAAAAGTGCTGGAAAATGTGTGTTTGTAACAAAATTACAACAGATAAAGAGACCTATTTATCATTATATATTTTGTGCATTCAAATTCCGTAAGAAGTTTAGCTTTCAGTGCCCATCCACCAAAAAACTTTAATCCCAAACTATATTTACTAAATTCTGGTTTGTCCTTCTGTTACAATATTAAATGATGTTTAAAATACCTATGTAACACTGATAATAAAGATGATGACTACTCTCGACAATTCTTACAGTATCACAGAACTACATATTCAAATGGAAAAAAAGAAAAATACAGTGGGCCTGCCAATAATGCATTTAAAGCCCAGTTTTAATATAACATGATGTTCAGTCTGAATATTGACTTGATCTAGCATGGTGGGGCATTAATTATAACATGGTATTGACTTGGTGGCAAGGAGGGTTGGAGAAGTGTGGCTGGAGCAGGACATCGTTCTGGAGTGATCCCGAGCAACCAGTAGAAACAAGATCAGTATCAGGGTAGGTGTGATAATGACCTTTCACACTTATTTGTACAGTTGGGTCTCCTTATGGGCATATTTGTTATGGGTATTTCACCTTATAGGCATAATGTTATGGGTATTTCACCTTATAGGCATAATGTTATGGGTATTTCACCTTATAGGCATGTCACTCAAAATTATTTGTGTGAAAAATCCCTTTGTACACTGAACGAGTTGAATATAAGCAGGCATTGCAAATTTCAAAGTGGCCTTTTTTACAATTTTTGTTTTGAAGGCAGGCAAAATTTGTTAAAGGCACTCATATTGACTAATAAAGAGCTTATAAAACATGTCTAAGAACTCCCTAAATTTGTATACAAGTAACTTTTTCATGTGCATTTGTTCTAAACATTTTTTTAATTTATGCAAGGCCCAAAATCCAAACAAATGTTAATTTAAGCTTTTTTTCCCTTATACCCAACATTTCATTGAGATGTCACCAGATGTCTCACACAACTTCCTTTGTGTTACCCATACCAGAATAGTCACACACACACATCTGCATACAGTACATCATAAATAAATATAACAATAACAGGTACCTCTCAATTTACAAGAGATGCGTTCTTAAAGAGGTTACAAAAAACAAAAATAACAAATTGAACTACATACATACATACATACATGTATACACACACACACACACACACACACACACACACACACACACACAGTCATAATGTTCAAATAAGAATGTACACAATTTATTGGCTCCTTGACAAAGTGAGCTCCTCTCACCAAGGATGACAAATGTGTACAAGTGACATGATCGGAAATGACACCTGCATCAAGTTTACAACGGTGCACAGTTGTAAACATGAAACCAACACCAGCTCTGACTTACCAAATCATGTCAGTAAACATTCATCATCCGTGAAGAGGAGCTCACACTATTAAGGAGCCAATAAACTGTGTACATTCCTAATTGAATAAGTCATGTTTACAACCATGCACCATTGCAAACACGATGATGATGCCATCTCTGACCATGTCACTTAGTAAACATTTGTCATCCTTGGTGAGAGAAGCTAACCCTGTCAAGGGGCCAATAACTTGTGTATATTCCTATTTGAATATATATTAGAATATGTGTGTGTGTGTGTGTGTATTGTTTACACATGTGTTTGGGTAGCTGGTTTTTAGATAGCGCAAAGGAACTCATGTGAGACATCTGTTGGTTACTCAATGAAATATAATGTATAAGATAAAAAATAAATGTAACTTAAAAATTTGTTTGGATTTTGGACCTCATATAAATTTTAAAAACACATAAAACAAACATGTGTAAAAAATGAAGGTACCTGTACATGCATAATATATATTCAAGTAGGAATGTACACAATTTATTGGCTACTTGACAGGGTGAGCAACCCTCTCCACAGATGTCAAATGTTTCCTGAATGCCTGACTCAGCGACCGTGCACTGTTATAAACATGACACTGATGCCACCATTGACTTGCCAGTTGCCATGATTTAGTAAACATTTGATATCCATGGAGAGAGGAGCTCACCCTGTCAAGGAACTAATAAATTGTGTACATCCTATTTTAATATATATGAATGTATACATATGTCACTGTTACGGTTGCCTGTTGGCCACCCAGCCATCCTTTTCCCTATGAAGCTAGCTCAGGTAAAGCTGAAACTATATCACACACTACACACAGGGACAGCAAGGCCAAAACCTCTTGAGCTTCATCCCATACTTATTTGCTGCTGGGTGAACAGGGCCTAGGTACACATTAAGAGGCTTGCCCATTTGCCTCACTGCACCTGAGACTAGAATCCTTTCAGTTGTGAGCTGAGCGTGCTAACCACTACACTGAGCGGTGTGTGTGTGTGTGTGTATTGTGCACATATGTGTGTGACTGTTGTTATTTAGGAAACAGGAACTTGTAAGAAACATCTAGTGGCCACTCAATGAAATACTATGTGTAAGTGAAAAAAAAGCATAAATTAAACATTTGTTTGGATTTTGGACCTTGTGTAAATTGAAAGACATGTAAAACAAACTCACGTAAAAGAAGAGTTACCCGTATTTCCATTTTCTTCCTGATGAATAGTTCACTACGAACAATGTTCCTTGGCCCACTCTCTAAGTACGTACATACTTTGTGTTGCAGGCAGGTTGCACTTCATTTACACCCACTCTATCTTTATGAATATATCTGAACCTAAAGAAGTGAGTTTGGCAATGTGCTGGAATGCACATTAATACATGTAAAATAGGGTTCAGAATATGCTAGTTCAGTTTACAATAGGGTTTCAATCACAGTTCTGTTAAGTTTTTGTTGTCTAAAACTTTCAAAAGATACCAAGTTTCACACCTATATCAAAGAATTGGTATATAAATATAAAAAATTCATAAATCTAAGTTTTTACTAAGTTAGAAAACATTTTTCATAATACTCTTATGTCTCTCACAAGTATTCCATTGCATTATGAATCTTTTTAGATTTCATAAAGTAAAGTTTATTAATTTTCTACTAAATATTATGTAGTACATTGTTATTAAATGGGCTTTGCTAAACATGAAAATGCAAATCCACAAATCCCAACTGCAGAAATGAGAAAAATATCCAAAAATCTAACAAAGCTCTGGAACTACACAAACTCCCTTTGGTGGATCTCACCACAAGAGTTTAACTCACAACACTTTTACATATATTAAATTATTTGATTAATGGAAAAAAAATAAATAAAAACAGGTTCCATAATGAAAACTGGGATGGAAGCATGTTCACTTTCATCCTATAGCAGAGACATGCAGGATTTATGGTGAGATTTTGTTATCTAATAATTCACCAATAGTCTTAAATCGAAAGATGACTTAGTACTCCATGTGGAGTAGAGGTTGATTGATCAGTGATCAGATGCCATGATCAGGGTGGCCTGGGTTCAGGTCCTGCCAAAGTTAATGTTAAAAGGCAGACAACTTTCAATAAACCCTATCTTAGATGGCAAAAAAATCAGAAGCCCTAGTGGTTAAAATGAATTTCTAGAAAAGGGTTACTAAAAATTCATGTTTGTGATGCTACAGGAAGTGGTTGATCATCCAAGCTTTCCAAAACACAACACTGAGGATTTTAGCATTCAAAATAGAAAAGATACCAATGCAAAAAAAATATTGATCAAGACCATAAAAATGTAAAATATGACGTAAAACCAAACAACAATACTCATGGAATGTGGACAATAAGTTAATAGTATCTTCCAATCCCGGGCTTCAGAATTTAGAGTAGGATGGCCCACTCCATTCTCAATTGCCTTTTAAGATTTCCAGACATTGCTGACTTGTAAGTATATAAACCAAAGAGACAAATCATCCCAGAAAATCTTGACTGTAAGCTAGGATTCAAAACCAGAACTTTGAGTAGTAGGATTCATAATTGGAACAACCATCAAATTCCAGAGAGAGAGAGAGAGAGAGAGAGAGAGAGAGAGAGAGAGAGAGAGAGAGAGAGAGAGAGAGAGAGAGTAGTAGTAGTAGTAGTAGTAGTAGTAGTAGTAGTAGTAGTAGTAGTAATAATAGTAGCAGTAATGGTAGTAGTAGTAGTAGTAGTAGTAGTAGTAGTAGTAGTAGTAGTAGTAGTAGTAGTAGTAATAATAGTAGAAGTAATGGTAGTAGTAGTAGTAGTAGTAGTAGTAGTAGTAGTAATAGTAGAAGTAATGGTAGTAGTAGTAGTAGTAGTAGTAGTAGTAGTAGTAGTAGTAGTAGTAATAATAGTAGAAGTAGTAGTAGTAGTAGTAGTAGTAGTAGTAGTAGTAGTAGTAGTAGTAGTAGTAGTAGTAGTAGTAGTAGCAGTAGTAGTAGAAGTAGTAGTATAGTACTAGTAGGGGTAATAGGGGTGGTAGTAGTAGTAGTAGTAGTAGTAGTAGTAGTAGTAGTAGTAGTAGTAGTAGTAGTAGTAGTAGTAGTAGCAGCAGCAGCAGCAGATCATCTCTTAAATAAGGTGTTCATGGGTGATGCATGTAATAAAAGGTTACAATATTAAAAATATATCCACCAAAGTGTAAAGTGAGGGTAGGGTGGTAGGAAGCTGTGTCGCAAATCAATAGACACAGAATAGAGGAAGACTAGTAGAATTCCTAGCAATGTGCCAAGACAGGCATCTGACAGAAAATATTATGGATAATGATTTCATCTGCATCAAGTCAGAAACTTTATAATGACATGTTGCCCTCAATCGTTAGAACTGATTCAGCCTGATTACTCTGATTCACCCACATGAAGACAACATTTTACAGATATTAGGTATTATTTATTGTAATGTCTATATGAAGTTTGCATTTCAATGTCATAATTCAAAGTTATTTCACAATCATATTTCAAAGTTATATTTTGAAAGACAACTTAAGTAAAATTCTAGTAACTAAAAACCACCAATAAAGGCAAAACCTTTACTCTTGATTAAAAAGTTAATTACCCAACAAAGTTCCACTGTTATGTCCCCCAAGTTTATGTTATTTACACTGTAGTCTTTGGTTCTTAGTATTATTTACCACCATCAAAAATTATCAACATCATCTTTTTACATTACCTTCCACAGTCAAATCACTATATGATTTTCCTCATATCGTACAAATTCTTGATAAGGGAACAAGGGTGAGTTTTTTCCTTTAACACAACTGTATTTATTACATGTGTTGTTAGGGTACACAGATCACAAAACATTGATAAATACTGATCTACAATGATCAAAAGTAAAACTGTCTACATATACATAAGTAAATGCATATTGCTTTATATAAAGACATCTGAAAACTACTACAGTCAAGATTGCTATATCACATATTTCTCCTATTAAACAGAAAAAAAATCTATATTAAAAATTCTTTATTACATATTCTTGCACAAAAATCTCCATCCTTGAATCAAGGTGTACTGTGCAAATTTGAAATTGCATCTCATAATCTAAAACAAATGCCAGACACTTCAGTCATGCCTTCATTTTTTTCCTACATAAGAGGGAAAAGCTCCCTATCATCTTTTTCATTCACAAGGAGAGAAGGAACATGTAATCTTTCCCTCCCCTCCCCCATGGCAAAAAACAGTTATCATATGTTTGAATCCTGCAATCTGCATGTCACGTCACCTAAATCTTAGTGTTTTGTTCACTTCCTATGAATTTAACGTGAGGAAGACAAAGGTAGCACAACAATCGTCAATCGTTGATCTTACAAAACTGGGGACAGCAAACAGTACATAAATGAGAAAGACAACTTCAGAACAGTGAAATGCTTAATTTTCAGATTTAACGCCAGCAGAGAGAAAGACCTTCCTCCAGAAATCCTCAGAAACAGTCCAGAGAGAAAGAACTTCCTCCAGAAATCCTCAGAAACAGTCCAGAGAGAAAGAACTTCCTCCAGAAATCCTCAGAAACAGTCCAGAGAGAAAAAACTTCCTTCAGAAATCCTCAGAAACAGTCTCTAAGAGGGCTAAGAAAACATTCAGCAGAATCATGAGCAGGATCAAGGAAGAAATTTGAACCAATCCTCACATTTGCAGTAACGGAACTTAAAGGAAATCACTCTCTTCTTTACAATGAGTTTCTATGTACAGTGCAAAATACAGTAAGCCATTACCTTGAATTTAAGTATCATCAAGCACAGGAGAAGCCTCTGATAAACAAACACCAAAGAGTAAGCTTCTTTTCATTGGTAAATACAAAGAATGACCTCTTGAAAAGTAGCAGACTGTACTTTAGAGTGATGAGAGCAGGTTTTGTGTGAGCAGTGGAAATTCAGCAAAAGTATACCATCATCACCCAGGCTCTGAACCCACAAAGCCACACTTCACATGCGAGGCTGCAAAGCATGTTCCTGGTCTCATGGTGTGAGAGTTGCTTTTCCTTTTATGATGCTGAAAGCCTGGTTGTGTTTCTAAAGAACACAACTGTTAACAAAGAGATATAATATTTCGAAATACCAAATGACCACCTCGAAGCTTGTTTTGAGAAGACACATGCTCAGATCTTCCAGAAGGATGGAGCATCATGCCACACAGCCTAAGACACCTAAGATACACAGGCTTGATAAATGACGCATAGGAAATAGGATTGGCTAGGTATTGCTCCAAATATTTCTCTCACATCAAATCTCTGAGTCATCATTAAAAGCAAATTCTGTACACAAGGCACCTCAATGCTTTCAAACGTGGAATGGAGATATAAAGATGTTAGAAAAAATTTAAACTTTAGACTGCGAAATCTAGCTGGCAGTGTATCACATAATTTTAAGATGGTCATCAAGATGCAAGGCTATACAATAAAATATATTCAATTTTTCCTCAAGAGAAAGAGTGAGATGTGTGTGCAAACAACTCATTGAAGACATGCATAGTTTTTTGCATTGACTGTAGCAGATTCCATACAGCATGGAGCACAATAACTCAGGTG
>CM035190.1:11812061-11844561 GCA_020233015.1 Callinectes sapidus
ACTTCAGAACAGTGAAATGCTTAATTTTCAGATTTAACGCCAGCAGAGAGAAAGACCTTCCTCCAGAAATCCTCAGAAACAGTCCAGAGAGAAAGAACTTCCTCCAGAAATCCTCAGAAACAGTCCAGAGAGAAAGAACTTCCTCCAGAAATCCTCAGAAACAGTCCAGAGAGAAAAAACTTCCTTCAGAAATCCTCAGAAACAGTCTCTAAGAGGGCTAAGAAAACATTCAGCAGAATCATGAGCAGGATCAAGGAAGAAATTTGAACCAATCCTCACATTTGCAGTAACGGAACTTAAAGGAAATCACTCTCTTCTTTACAATGAGTTTCTATGTACAGTGCAAAATACAGTAAGCCATTACCTTGAATTTAAGTATCATCAAGCACAGGAGAAGCCTCTGATAAACAAACACCAAAGAGTAAGCTTCTTTTCATTGGTAAATACAAAGAATGACCTCTTGAAAAGTAGCAGACTGTACTTTAGAGTGATGAGAGCAGGTTTTGTGTGAGCAGTGGAAATTCAGCAAAAGTATACCATCATCACCCAGGCTCTGAACCCACAAAGCCACACTTCACATGCGAGGCTGCAAAGCATGTTCCTGGTCTCATGGTGTGAGAGTTGCTTTTCCTTTTATGATGCTGAAAGCCTGGTTGTGTTTCTAAAGAACACAACTGTTAACAAAGAGATATAATATTTCGAAATACCAAATGACCACCTCGAAGCTTGTTTTGAGAAGACACATGCTCAGATCTTCCAGAAGGATGGAGCATCATGCCACACAGCCTAAGACACCTAAGATACACAGGCTTGATAAATGACGCATAGGAAATAGGATTGGCTAGGTATTGCTCCAAATATTTCTCTCACATCAAATCTCTGAGTCATCATTAAAAGCAAATTCTGTACACAAGGCACCTCAATGCTTTCAAACGTGGAATGGAGATATAAAGATGTTAGAAAAAATTTAAACTTTAGACTGCGAAATCTAGCTGGCAGTGTATCACATAATTTTAAGATGGTCATCAAGATGCAAGGCTATACAATAAAATATATTCAATTTTTCCTCAAGAGAAAGAGTGAGATGTGTGTGCAAACAACTCATTGAAGACATGCATAGTTTTTTGCATTGACTGTAGCAGATTCCATACAGCATGGAGCACAATAACTCAGGTGTCGATTGGCACTCTGAGCCACAACCATCATCCACCACTTTGGTACTAGTGACTATCAATGCTATTTCCCACCTTTTGTCTTCCTATTACCCTGCCAACATGACACTGCTGAAATCTGCCAAGTTGGCTATCAAGCCACGCAAATTTTCCATGTATGGTCATAAAATCATGGATTTTAGCATACAAGGTCTTCCCATCAAACATGCCAACCACTTTCGTTATGTTGTAGTCTCAACTGATGCATTTCTACAACAATAGATATGGAAGACATCTCTCCTTGTACACCAGTTTTCTCTCTGAGTGCAATTGCTTTGGCCTCAATGGTCCTGAATTTACTGAAACGATAGAAAAGAAAAGAACGTAAAGGCAGAAATGGGTTGAGAAGAGAGAAGCACAGTGAAGTGATGTTCCTGTTACAGAAGCTCCATCTATAGGACAACAGTGGCTATGGACAATGAATGGGAATCAGCAACAGCCAGATTGATGACACAATAAGCCCTGTAACATGACTAGAGTAGCACAGGATGATTTATTTTAACCACCATACTGAAGAACAAGGAGGCCATTAAAGTAGCTGATGTGGCGATGAATATGAACAAGCAACTTGAGCAATTTGCAGCAGTGAAAAAAATGAAAAAATTGATATTATGAAGAAAATATATTACATTTTTTGTAAAATTAAGATTTTGCTAAGGTTAGAACGAATTACCTGATTTATAGGTATCAATAGTCAAACTTTTTAATACTCAAACAGTCATTTAGAATGAATGAAGTTTGAGTATTGAGTCTCCACTGCACGAGTGAGGGAATCAACTGCCAAGCAAGGCCTTCATATTGTGTTTTATCAGTGATGCACTCCTCTTGGCAAACCATGTAAGCAGCAGTTTCCTCCAGGTTACTGCACCATTAGGGGGGGTCATCTTATACAGTGGTAATAGCCCAAAACATAAATCTTCCCCTAAAAAATTAGGTGTTGTCTTATATACCAAGTCACCTTTTAGTTCTGTATTAAAAGTTTGCCTCCTATAATGCAGTTCTGAGTTTGTGTGATTTTGACCAGAACCATTAACCATACTACAGGTAGCCCCATTGTAAATAACTTTAAGATAACAATATCAGTTAATATAAAATAAAATATTAGAAAAGAGAGAGATACAGCATAACTGGTAAATAATTTTAAAGTAACAATGACAGTTACGAGGTTTCGTTTCTCTTTCCTGCTGATTGGCCGCAGACGACTTGACGTCACAAGCATCTTCATGCGCAAGACGCTAAACAGCTCTCTCCCTTATCATTACTGCATATTACTACATTATTACTGTATTAATGAGTAAGAATGTCTTTAGAATGTATTTAGGAAGAATATTTTAGTGTATATATTATCATACATAGGCATTTTGAAACTGCATTAATAATTTGTGGATTTTCGGGATTCGCAGGAGGAGAAGGAACGTAACCCCCCCCAAATAGCGGGGGGATACTGTATTGTGTGAAACTTTAGATGTAAGCTAGAAAGATAGTGGAATTGATATATGTTAGTTGGCAAGGCTTTGCTTCCAATTGCATTTTTTCACATAAAAATGATTTTGTATCAAAATATTTCAAATCTCAATCAGTATTTTGGGTCCCAATTAAGATCAAGATTCATGATTCTACTGTAGAGAACTTTTGGTGGAAATGAGGAAGGAAATAGTCAACTCTCAATTTGAACTGCATTTTGTAGTTTTCTATGAGTTGTATCTACTAAGGATTTTTATCCTGTGATGTCTTATGTGCCTATAGCAGTCTTGACTGTAGATAATTTTCTTAAAACCTCATGATTAATGTTAACAGGAATATTTGTCTAATAAATAGTATCTTAAACCGACTTTTGATATTTGCACTGCCAAAAATCATTAAAATCTGTTCTAATTCTTACCTTCATCCCAAACTAAGTCAGGATCAGTGGTGGTTTTCTCTGCTCGTTCTTTCAAAATCTTTCTCTTTTCTTCAGCTGCCTCTAACTGGTTAACCTTATAGAAGTACCGGTGCCAAAACACCACATGTGAAACCTGAAACAAAGACTCTCAATGATTGAATCTATTTATATTTCTGCTCATATGAAGAACATAAACTATGTCATATTCTTGGAAGCCACATGATAAGTTAGATGAGACAAAAAAATTCCTTTAAATTCTTTATTCATGTCCCACTGTTCCTTTGATTTTTCTCTGTTTAATATCTCATTCAACATCCTATCTTCTTCCAACAGCTGAACTTCACATGTACAAATCTTTTCTGATGCGTCCATACATATCCCCCAACATTATCATCAAATTTCCCTCTTTCTAGTTTCTAATCATCTCATTCCACAACTTATTTTGTGAAGCTTAACCAAAGTGCTTTTCAACAGGAAGTACTCTTCCTCTAGATTACCATTTCACAAATTCTCAAGTTATATTATGATACAAGGTAAGCAAATTAATTTTCATCTATGTAATAACTTGGTTTATTGTCAAATATTGTTCATATAATCTACAGCTCATACTATCTGAAATCTACTCATATTACTAGCTATTTTCAGGTTAAATATCTTGTAACTCAAGATATTGACAAATTACTCTATGTTATCAAATGCTATTCAGGATTTTATTTTAACTTCATGGTTTCATAAAGGAGGTTTAGATTAAGGAGCCTTTTACAACACATCCTGGTACATACCTGAGCAGGGACAAGAGTGGTGTAATGATGTCTGAGTGGCTGGTTGTTAACGAGAAGGTCTGAGAGTTCTGTCTGACGTGACTCTAAATCAAATGTTGAGAGCCAGGTCTCATACTGTGCCTCCTCTCCTTCAGGGTCAGTTAAATATGTGGCAGCATCTTGGGATACTGCATATATGGCTGCCTGTGTGCATAAAAGAAAATAGATAATAATATTAATTAAACTTCCACTTCAGATTTGAAAAAAGTATCTGTATCAAGACACATACAAGTATTGGCAGTGTGCAAAGTTAAAACATGAGCACCTTATTATACAACTGTATTTTAACCAGTATTGTTTTTGCAAATTTTAATTTCAACTATTCACAGACACAAGTTCCAACCCTCATGATACTCAAAACATGAAAGATTTCAATAAAAATATTTATAATATCTTATGTCCATGAGGATGATTGCACCTATTATTTATGGAGAGAGAGAGAGAGAGAGAGAGAGAGAGAGAGAGAGAGAGAGAGAGAGAGAGAGAGAGAGAGAGAGAGAGAGAGAAATATGGAAAGGGTGCATGCACAGAGAACACTGGTTTTGTATGAATAATCACTATTGTACTGATAAAAACTTATTTGTACGAAGAATTACACAATATAAACAAAAGTAAAAATGCACAGAGGCTGAAGTATGTTGGTGTATGGAGCTTTCTTCTACCAGCATTCCTGAATCCCCTGAACAATTCTGGCCCACTGAGAGTGATTCAGGGTTGCAGTCAGATGATATAAAGTCCAACTTCCACCCTGACTCAGACTCCTGGTAATTTAGGATGCAGACTTCAACTCCATAACACTAGTACCAGACATAGAGAAAACCTAAATTAAACTTTGAATATCTCCCCAGTCTGTTCATCTGAGAGATTGCCACTCACAGTGACAATCTCTCAGATAGACAGACTGGTGAGATATTTAAAAGTTTATTCTTTGTTTTCATAGTTTATGTTGCTGAGATCATTGCTTCAGGGAGCACCTCAATTACAAACAAAACTTTCCAGAATATAACAAAACATTTTGTTTCTCAAATATCCCTTGCATTCTAACTTGATAATTGCATTGAAACAGGAAATCTAAAAAAAATTCTATCACTTGTAAACATTACAAACATAAAAACTATGAATTATTCGGTTATAAACAACATGATTGAAATTTGAAAATAGAAATTTAATGATTTGCTTGCAAAAATAAGATGGCTTCAGTGAGTCTCTCTTTCCGACCCTTTGGTCTGTCCAGATCAATCTTAGTGCTGAAAAGACATTCAACACTTGTGTTGGAGGAAGTGCTGATACCAACAGAGCAGTGGTCTGATATCATATAAACTTTTACTGGGGACTTATTTGATGCTCCCTTTTTGTAAACTTACTTTGACACTCAATTTTACAAAAGAATGAAGACAAATGTCAGACCGCCATATAGCCTACAAGCACTCTGGAATTCTCTATCTATCTCTGTATTTTCAATTTCCTATGATTTGACTTTATCTAAGAGAGAGGTTTCAAGGCATTTGTCCCTGACTTTCAGCCAACTCTATTGACCTTTCAGGGGACTGGTAATTAGTGAGCTTTTCATTTTCAATATTTTTGTTGCATGGAGCCAGCTTCCAACTCTTACATAAAAAAAAGGCTGAGCTTTAAGAAAGAAAATAAATAAAAAGATAAAAAAATAAAAAACAATTCTACTCATACAGGGCCTATGCACAATGGCACCTCTTTTGGCAGGCACCGAAAAACAAGAGCTTTAGGAGACAGAGTTGGATGAAAAAAATTCTGACTCCAACTCCTAGTATTCTTAGGAATCCAACCGACTCTGACTCCACCCAAAACCTTCAACTCCTTTTGACTGTGACTCTGCAATCCTGAAGTGATCCCTAGTCTTTTTCAGGTAAAATAATACTAATGCTAGGTACATCATGTTCTCACCAAACAATACTGATTTTCTGAGAATGTAGTCAAATGTCTCAGTTCAACTGTGTGTGCTTAAAAAATTTCCTTGTCTCCTTAAAGGTTACCAAAAAAGATTGATATACTCCATTCTTTTGCAATTTATCTAATTATTCCTCCTTTTCTCCTTTAAAGATTTGCATAAGTACTTTCAAGAAATACGTACTAGCTCATCATCAGACAAAGAGCTTCACACATCTAGCAAACAGCTGGTAAATCACAACTGAAAAGTAAACCTGCTACTGTGTCCCTTCCCATAATAAATATTGTCAAGACAAAATCACAAGCAATACCTTACCTGCAGTCTATTCAGTATAACAGGCTGTTGATTGCGTATTACAATTGCTTCCTGGTCTCCATCATCTGGAGGTGGTGTGAAAACTTCTGCTACATGGTTCAAAAATCCACTTACACTTTTCTTCATTGAATTGGCAGTGCTGTCATCCTCATCCAGCTGGCACAAGAACATAAAGCCATATTATAAACTGTAATAATTATAATTATCATTAGGCTAAGCAAATGTTTAATGCCTAAAAATATCAATTCCTTCATTTACCAACTTTGCATAACTTTCCAGATAACTAACCCCTCTCCTTCAGTGATACTCAACTATCCCATTCTTCTACAATGAATCTGTTCTTGAATCTACAATCAATCTGTTCTTTGCTTATAATTGAAACTGTAAACTTCATGTACATCTCACCTCTTGCTAAAACCTTAATACAAAGATAAATTAGTTATAAGTTAAGGGTTGTGAATCATCTCTGGCAGTTTTTTTCATCCTTCCAGTTGCTAACTCTGTACAATTGCCTTATCCATCCATGTAGGGTGTATGCTTTATATGCATAGGATTTCCACTCCACTCTTTCAAAAGCTTTTCATCACTGTCTTCAGTCTCTTCTTATCACCACAATGTTGCATCTCATATTATCTTCTACCACCTTTTTTTTTTTTTTTTTTTTTTTACTGTAACTGCTTTACTGATCTTCCTAACTACATGTCTCCCATCCTTCTAAAGTCTTCCTGCACAAGACCTTCTACTTTATCTTATCCCTAGTCTGTCCACCTTTCTGATGCAAGAGTTAACCAATACTTTCAATCAATTATTCATTTCTCTTAAAAACTTAACTACTTTTATATTTCCTCCTTCCTATCACTTGAACTCCCAACAGGAAACTTTCAAGGCACTTATCCTCCATTATATGATTTTGTTCTTTGGGATTCTTTATGGGAACTGGCCTAGATTGGGTATTTTTTTCTATACAATCTTTTGTTGGCCTTGGACAGTGGCCTTCTTACATATACATAAGTAATGAAAAGAGCAGCAAGTGAACTAAATTTGTGATAGGCAGCAACTCCTACAAAAGTAAAACCATGGTATCTGAAACTGTGATTAATAAGGTATTAGCATGCATGAAGCATCCTATATGCAAAATAAAAAACAATAGTAGAAGTAATAATAATAATAATAATAATAATAATAATAATAATAATAATAATAATAATAATAACAACAATAACAATAGTAATAATAATAGTAGTAGTAGTAGTAGTAGTAGTAGTAGTAGTAATAATAATAATAATAATAATAATAATAATAATAATAATAATAATAATAATAATAATAATAATAATAATAATAATAATAAAAATCAATTATCCACACATTCACATAGTCCCTTATCCTTGCAGAGAACATTACAGCAAAGATTTTTCAGTTTTACAGGGGATGGGCTGGACACTGCAATGAGAGCAATAAAAAAATTCTTTTCATTCATTTTTATTCTATTGTTTTGTGTTCATTCTATTTATGTAACATGTGCTTTATTACCTTAGGGTAATGGCTGCACTACATATTTAGATACAATATTTTTTTAGTGTTTAAGCTTTAAGGGGCATACAGATCTTGGAACACATTCCTATTTTTTTCTGTTCAATATTAAGTTTTCTATATGATTGTTTGGATTTTCAGAAACAATCCTATAATTAGGATTACATGCATTTACATACACGCAAAAAAAAAAAAAAAAAATAATAATAATAATAATAATAATGTTCCATAATATATGAGAAAAAATTAACAAATTGTGACAAATTATGTTCATGGTTGCTTTTTACCTTTGTATTAAGGTGTTGCTTGTTTATTCTTTCTAACATTACTTATTTCTTTAACCAAAAGTATACAAAAATTTGCAATACTCACTCTTAGCTTTTCCTTAAGTGTGGTAGCTGTAGAAGAAACCATAGAGGAAGCTTCTTCTGAAACAACCTTAGTAAACTCATCAATGTCCTTCTTCACAAACTCCAGTACCTCAGAAGATTGTGTAACTACCTGTCAAAGAAAAATACATATACACATAGTCTTGATATCAAACATACTAATTACAGGCAGACAGGGAAACAAAAGGGTGAGGGAAGAACAAGGCAAGAATCATCCAGTTTGAAGTTGTCAGAGAAGATATGTGATGAGAACTTGGGTTTCACAATAGCATAGGAGGGGGGAGTGGAGCTGTCTGGATAGGAGAGAAAAGAAAGAAAAGGAAACAAAAAGAATGATACAACAAGCCAAGAATAATGTCAAGCATAAAACACTGACCTGAAAAGAAAGGTCTATAAATTAAAATATCAATGAAAATATAAGATAAAGACCTAAAAATTACAAAGATCAATGGACATTATATAACACTGCAATTTAACCTATCAAGTGACAAGAATAATGATGGTGGTCTTATATGTTTAAAATGGAATTTGGAATAATCAGGTGATTTGGAAAAATGTTACAAAAATTCTATTGTGAAGACAATTGAGTTGTTTTCTTTACCTTTTCTTTTGCACTCTGTATCCAACCCCACCAGCTTGCATCTCCTCCACCACTGTGAGAGGCAAATCAAAATGACATATTATTACTTTCATTTCTTTAACATTAAAATCAATAATTAATAGACATACAAGTTAATTTTTCCAAATAAAAGCAACACTCAATGTACATAAAAAAATCAGAGACAGGGACTTGAGTTACCACTTGTGTTACCAGGTTACTAATGCACTGCCAAACTCATAATGCAGTACCGCAGTAGCACAAAGGTTTTCAAAGTAATGCATAACCAGTAATGTATCAAAAAATGTTAACATTACCACTTGCATTATTGTAATTTTTAAAGGTTAAGAAACAAAGACAACAATTGCCAAATTTGTTGCACAGTATTATTGAGCTCTGTTCTGCAGCAAATCCTGGCAACGTGTCATTGTTTTCTCAGCTTTTAGCATGCTCACAAACACTCAACAACCAACATTCAATAGTATATTCACTTACTTTTAATTTATCAACCAATAACTAGTGGCTATTGGACAATGGATCATTTTGTGAAGAAAGGAAACAGGAACAGGAGTGTTTCTGGCGATTGTGCCACCAGTGGCTCCATGGCCAGCACTCCATTGACATTGTCTTCATGGGATCACCCACACTCAGAAATGTCTGAGTCAGACTGTTTTAAAAACAGTTTTGTTTGATTTTTGAGCATTGATGCACTAGTGAATTTTGGTGATGCTGGTAGTGCAATTTCAATTTTGGCAACAGTAACACAGTAATGCAGGAATACGGGTGACTCTAAGGAAATTAGAATCGGTAACGCATCGACAGTAATGCACTACCTGTGCAGCAATAACATGCCCAGCTCTGATGAAAATTAAGATCTGCAAATTTTTAAAAAATAACATGAATACCATTAGCTGATCAGCACATTCACTGCTAAAGTACCAGAGGAGTAAAAAGAAGTTTGAAGATTGCTAGTACTCAAGCACATAGAAAGACAGCACTTCCATGTAACCCATTTATCTGTCACTTTTTTTTCTTTTTTCACATCACTAACCTCTACATATTGGGTTGCTTTACTAATTCTTTTTAGTTTGGTGACTAATATTACTGCACTTGGTATACATTTTAAGTATGAAACTAATCTGTGGTTTCTTTTTAAAAAGCATCAAATAGGCTCCAGTATTAGGGTATGAATTGATATACCATACACCAAATTAAGTTTGCTGAAAGGATTACAACATAAAATGAATAGTATAACAATCTCTTACATGCTGCCATTCTTTCCTCCACATCACTGAATGCTATAAACAGTGATTTTCATGGATACTACTCATACTACTGTTTTAAGGACCTGGCAAAATACATTTATAATGTGTGTGTGTGTATTTACCTAGTTGTGTTATATAGGTTTTTTATAATGTGTGTGTGTGTATTTACCTAGTTGTGTTATATAGGTTTTGAGTGGGGCTCATAGTGTCCTGCCTCCATATCTCCATATAACCAACATTTCCTTTAATTTACGTATGTTGGTTGCTGTAACAAACTCTTCCTTTAATCCATTCCAAATATACAAAGTTCTATGTGGAAAACTGTACTTTTTCATGTCTTTTAAACCCCCAACTCTTTTTTATCTTCTTTGATCAATTGATGATTTTGAAGTGTGTGTGTGTGTGTGTGTGTGTGTGTGTGTGTGTGTGTGTGTGTGTGTGTGGTGTAGAGATAGTATATATATATAGCATATATAGATATATATATATATATATATATATATATATATATTATATATATATATATATATATATATACACACACACACACACACACACTTCAAGTTGGAGGAATGTAACAAGTGGAGTACCACAGGGGTCAGTCGTAGCACCCATAATGTTCCAAATATATGTAAATGATATGCAGTGTGGCGTGACCAGCTACATGAATATGTTTGCGGATGACGCCAAATTAATGAGAGTTATTGAAAACAGTTGACTGCCAGGAGCTACAGGGGGACATAGATAAGATCAATGAATGGAGTAAGACGTGGAAACTGGATTTCAATGTAAAGAAATGTCATGTGATGGAGATAGGCAAGAGCAAGAGAAGGCCAAAATGGAACAAGATAGGACAGGAGATACCTAAGACAAAAGAAGAAAAAGACCTAGGGGTGGTGATACAGGATACACTGAACCCAGAGCAGTACATATACTAATTGGATCAACATATAGAATGTTAGCCAATATTATTAGGGTGGCTTTCCATTACATGGATAAGGATATGATGAAAAAAATTATAACCAGCATGATACGTCCAAGATTAGAATATGCAGCAGTGGTGTGGTCACCACATGCAAAAAAGGATATAAAGAAACTAGAAAGGATCCAAAGAGTAGCCATGAAAATGGTACCAGAACTAAGCGAGCTAACATATGAGGACAGATTAAGAGAAATGGGACTGCCAACTCTACAGGACAGAAGAGAGAGAGGTGATCTAATAACTCTGTATAAGATAGTAAATGGTATTGAAAAGCTAGACGAGCAAAACCTGGAGATGGAAAACTAGACAGATGAGAGGACACTCAAGGAAAATCAGAAAAAGTTGGTGTCTAAAGGACACAAAAAAGTACAGTTTTCCACAGAGAATTATGGACACCTGGAATGGACTGAAAGAAGAGGTTGTTACAGCAACCAATATCCATAAGTTCAAGGAAATGTTAGATATATGGAGATATGGAGACAGGACACTATGAGCCCCGCTCGAACCCTGTATAATACAATTAGGTAAATACAAAGGTACCTCTCACTTTACACTTGTTCAATTTACGTGTTTTCGAATTTATGTGGGATCCAAAATCCTTGCCAAAATATATAATTTAGGTACGTTTCTTTTCACTTGTATGCAATATTTCGTTGAGTGGCCAACAGATGTCTCACGTGAGTTCCTTTAAGTAAACCAAACAACAACAATTACACAATCACATGTGCGTACAATATATATATATATATATATATATATATATATATATATATATATTGGTGCCCTCACTCAATTACATTATCATAGCAAAATTAATTTACCCTAATGTGCACAATTCTGGGTAAAACTGAGTTCCAAATGACAGGAATATTCATTATTTCCTATTCATGATGAGGTTTATTGTTGGAGCCTCACTGGACACTTTGGAGCCATAATATGATAGGCTTGGTTGGTAATTCTCATTACCACCTTGTCATGTAGTATTGATTTTATAGTGAAATTACCTGTGAAGACTATGACTGGTTAGGTTAACACAAAGTATTAACCAACACCAAAGTTTCTGTTAGCCTAATTGGCAACTATTGAGGAGTTGCTACAGTCTCATTGTAGTGAATTAACCAACAAAGATCTACCGCAGTTTAAAAGAACACAAGTGAAGGAACACAAAGAAACCCATTTACTAAGGGGGAAAGAAGACAAACCCAGTAAATTATAAACCTGTGTCACTAACAAGTGTTGTCAGCAAAATCTGTGAGATATTAATTAAAGAGAAATGGGTGAAATATTTGTAAGACAATGGAGTATGGGACAGAAAGTAATGCTTAAGACCAAGGAGGAAAAAGATCTGGGTGTGGTGATACAAGATATACTGAGCCCAGAATGGCACATAAGTCAACTATTTTGATCAACATACAAGATATTAACCAAAATTAGGGTGGCTTTCCACTATATGGATAAGGATATGATGAGAAAAATTCTAACAAGTATGATACATCCAAGGTTGGAATATGCAGCAATGGTGTGGTCACCTGATGTGAAAAAGGATAGAAAAAAATTAGAAAGGATCCAAAGAATAACCACAATAATGGTACCAGAATTGAGAGAACTAACATATGAGGTCAGATTAAAAGATATGGGACTGGTAACTCTGCCAGATAGAAGGGAGGGAAGAGATCTAATAATTCTATACAAGATAGTAAATGGCATTGAAAAGCTGGACAAGCAGGATCTGGTGAAGATGAAGGAGGAAGAAACTAAACAGATGAGAGGACACTCACAGATCAAAAACAGCCAGTGTTTAAAGGGTATTAAAAAGTACACTTTTCCACATAGAACTGTGGTTATTTGGAATGGATTAAAGGAAGAGATTGTTCCAGCAACCAACATTCATGAATTCAGGAAATGTTGGATACATATATGGAGATATGGAGACAAGACACTATAAGCCCTGCTCAAACCCTGTATAATACAACAAGGTAAATACAATTAGATAAATACACACACACACACACACACACACACACAAAAGCAATTATTATGCTTACCCATAAAATAATGCAATAGCACCATCCTGATAGCAGCTGAGCAAAAGAAAACTTTACATTACACGTAGTTACTTACAATAATGAGAATAAGCAAAATGTACTGATTTATCACACTGTAGTTAGAAAAGAATAAGAAAGAGACAAATCTTCATCTGCACAAAATGCATGCCATGTTTTATTCCTACAAAATGTATCCCAAAATATGGTGAAGGATAAGGTGTGCAATACTGCCCTCTAATTCTCACCAAAAGAATATTCTATTGTCTTCCCAATCCTGATCCCTTCACTTACTCTTGTCATTATTTGTTTCTGGGAGTCATAATATTTATTATATACAATGTATGCAAAATCCTAGAGCACATTAACAAATGCACCTGTTACTCTGAGTCAGTTCATGCTAACTCTGTTAAACCTCAAAGTGAGATGATTCATCAAACACCTTTATATGAAAAGTTCATTTCTTTTTTTTTAATCTACCATTTCAAGAGCAAAAGAGAAGATTTTGGATGACTGTAGACTTGAATGTCTAGTTTGTCTAATTCAATGGTTACTCTAACTATACCTATATATATATATATATATATATATATATATATATATATATATATATATATATATATATATATATATATATATATATGGAGTATGCATCACATGTTTGGGGAGGCTCCACTCATACAGCTCTATTGAACAGGGTGGAATCAAAAGCTTTTTGTCTTATCAACCCCTGATTGACTGTCTTCAGCCTCTTCCTCATCGCCACAATGTTGCCTCTCTTGTTCTCTTTTACCGCTATTTTCATGCTAACTGCTCTTCTGATCTCGCTAACTACGTGCCTCCCCTGCTCCCGTGGCCTCGCTGCACAAGATTTGCCTCTTCCTCTCATCCCTATTCTGTCCACCTCTCTAATGCAAGAGTTAACCAGTATTCTCAGTCTTTCATCCCTTTCTCTGGTAAACTCTGGAACTCTCTCCCTGCTTCTGTACTTCCACCTGCCTATGACTTAAACTGTTTCAAGAGAGAGGTATCAAGACACTTATCCCATTCTTTTGGAACATGAATCCGGACTTTCCAGGGACTGGCACCAAAGTGGGCTATTTTGTTTTATTTTTGTTGCCCTTGGCCGCCTCCATTTCTACATTAAAAAAATGTATATATATATATATATATATATATATATATATATATATATGAGATTCTTTTGAAGTGACAAAGTGAAACCTGACCACATAGATAATGAACAGTGATAGACAGTTTGACAGAAGTTCCTGGCGACTCTGCTTCCTGTTTCAACCATAGTACTTGTAATAATAAAGTAACCTAAGTAATAGAATCGCTAATAAACAGTTGATAATTGTACATGGTATTATTTTCATTTTGCAGTTTTCATGTAACTACGTTCATTTTGGATTTTTCTTATTTTTTTCTTATTTTCCATAAATTCCACGGGAGGGCCGGGGGGTAAATTCACCTCCCTGCCCCCCTCCCCCTTGCGAACCTCCATGCCATTGAACTTTTTACCTACGTATTCCCACATCAACAACGCATCAGTAAAACCACTGCCTCCGATGTTCATGACTTCCTCAACTTTACGGTAAAACAACAGAATAAGGCCCTCCATCCTTTCGCCACCAACCACTCGCTTGAAGACTTATTACTTAGAGTGTGACATAAGGATCCACTCCTAAGACAATAACAGTGTAATAGGCAGCAGCATCATAACACAGCTCGCCCTGCCTCCCAGTGGATCAGGTGACACCTCACACATTTATTGAGCCAGTATACAATATTACACCTTACCATACCACCTCAATCCAAGCCATAGCAGCCTCCCTATTCTGTAATGTACGTGTCAGGATGTAAAGAGCCCAATGATGGGTAGAAGAGAGAGAAACATCAGAGACATAAAATTACCCTTCCGCCATCCTGTTGCTGTCGTGTAAACACTGGCTGCTGGCCCACCAGCTGCCTGCACGGTTCACCCTGCCATCTGCCGCCCCTCAGCTGTACTACTGCGTCACCAATTTTTGTACATAATCCGGTCAAACAATGGAGAAACTATTTTTTAAGAAGAAGGAAGAAAAAAAAAAAAACAGAGAATTAAACAAGTAGTTCCCCGATTTTAAAGGAAAAGAGAAAGTAAGACTGTCTTTGTCTCGAATATACGAGGAAAATAATAGACATAAGGGCCGTTCTTGCCACCATCTGTATATATATTTTTTTATAAATATTTATACAGATAACGGAAAAGGAAGGAAAGAAAGATCGAAAACAAGATTTATATAGGCGGCAAAGAAACTATGTAGATGTACACTGCTTCACCTACTGCATTTAAAGCTACACTTTGACAAACAAGGGGATGATAAAAAAAAAAGTAAATAAATAAATAAATAATAATAATAATATAATAATAATAATAATAATAATAACAATGATAATAATAACAACAACAACAATGATAATAATAATAATAATAATAATAATAATAATAATAATAATAATAATAAAAATAATAATAATAATAATAATAATATCTAATAATACAATTTAAAAAATGCATATGTAATTCGCATTAAATATCTCCCGCTCCCGCTCTTTCTGAAGAAGCTACCACCTGCGCTGGTGAAGACTCAAATCTATTCTGCCAGGTTAATTAAGTACTGTGTGCCACCCTGTTATTCATCCTGTTTGTCAGTAAACTAAGGAAGTTATGCCAAGTATTTTACTCTCTGAGCGAGCCTGCGTGTGTATGTACATATGCACCTCGCTTCCCCTTGCTGACCAGCAGGAGTCTTTCCCCAGAGTATCCCCTTACTGACTAGGAATCTTCGCCCAGAGTATCCCCTTGCTGACCAGCAGGAATCTTCGCCCAGAGTATCCCCTTGCTGACCAGCAGGAATCTTTCCCCAGAGTATCCCCTTGCTGACCAGCAGGAATCTTTCCCCAGAGTATCCCCTTGCTGACCAGCAGGAATCTTCCCCAGAGTATCCCCTTGCTGACCAGCAGGAATCTTCGCCCAGAGTATCCCCTTGCTGACCAGCAGGAATCTTCGCCCAGAGTATCCCCTTGCTGACCAGCAGGAATCTTCGCCCAGAGTATCCCCTTGCTGACCAGCAGGAATCTTTCCCCAGAGTATCCCCTTACTGACTAGGAATCTTCCCCAGAGTATCCCCTTGCTGACCAGCAGGAATCTTCGCCCAGAGTATCCCCTTGCTGACCAGCAGGAATCTTCCCCCAGAGTATCCCCTTGCTGACCAGCAGGAATCTTCCCCCAGAGTATCCCCTTGCTGACCAGCAGGAATCTTCCCCCAGAGTATCCCCTTGCTGACCAGCAGGAATCTTCCCCCAGAGTATCCCCTTGCTGACCAGCAGGAATCTTCCCCCAGAGTATCCCCTTGCTGACCAGCAGGAATCTTCCCCCAGAGTATCCCCTTGCTGACCAGCAGGAATCTTCCCCCAGAGTATCCCCTTGCTGACCAGCAGGAATCTTCGCCCAGAGTATCCCCTTGCTGACCAGCAGGAATCTTCCCCCAGAGTATCCCCTTGCTGACCAGCAGGAATCTTCCCCCAGAGTATCCTTTTCATCTTCAATATGTCTCTGGAGTCAAGTTCTTTGTACTCCCAAACCCCGAAGATCCAAGGAGAGCAAGGAAGCTCATATTTCTTGCAATCCAATCAATTTCCTATTATTTTCTTGTGTTTTGTCACCGCTGTCGGAATTATCCATCTCGGCTAAAGCACACACACACACACACGGAAACAAACTAGATTTGCATTAATTACAAAACTCGCAAATCGTTCAAAGAATTAAGCAAATAAGTGAAACAATGCAAAAGGAGCCGAAATGAAAATATGACGACCGCGCCTCGTACGCGCATCAACATAAGAGCCAACAAGTATTTGTTTGTCACAGTTCCACTTCTTCATGAGGTGATTTATTTTCGCCATTGATCCATTCTTCTGGCAGTGTGTCAGTCAACAGATCGAGCCAGTAAGTACCATAGTGAGAAGAGGTTGTTGATGGTATCCTGCCAGGTTCGAAGTTCAATAATATCTTAGAGAACATTGATTATAAAGTCAAAGTAATCATGTAAATGATCAATAAATCACAAGTACTATCGGTAAATTTATAGTTTAATACAGTAACCCCTCAATAAATTTGTAGTGTAATGCAATATCCCCTATCTCTACCATCACCCCCCAAACCCCTTTGGGGCGAGAGGTATATATGAGTGATATGGCCTTGGATAAATCTACTGGAATTTCCCTAAATCTAAGGAAATTTTCTTAAATCTAGGTTTCTGTAAATCGAAGAAAATTATATATATATATATATATATATATATATATATATATATATATATATATATATATATATATATATATATATATATATATATTTATTTATTTATTTATTTAACCCCTGGGGGCTGTGCTTCCCTGGATACTAACCTAATCCTAATATAAACCTAACCTAGCATGTCGTAGGCATGAGGGATGCACCCACTAGATTCATATTCGTGCCATATACAGCCATTGATGCATTCTAATTAAATCAAACATATGCCAACACCTGACCTATTAAAAGCCATTGATGTAATCTAACTAAACCAAACCTATGCTAACACCTAACCTAACCTAACTTAAGTTGACCTAATGTATCCTACCTGTGGGGACGCAGCCCTCTGGACCCCCCACACTAAAACCTGGTTCTCTTATAGTTTCATAAAATATCCCTAATCTCCACCAATACATCCTCCAGTATAAATTTGTAAATCACAATACTTGCTGTGGGTTATCTTCTACTCCATTGTTGTTATGTTTAGTGTCTTCCACAAAGAACAAGACCAATCGCAAAAAAGCTACTTGTGCATCAAACCCACCCCATGGCAACTCTACTCAGGTTTACAAGACGAATTGCACCCGGGACACTGAACACCTGCTGGTAGGACACCATGTTCCCTCAGAAACTGAAAACACAAGTCATCTTTTGGGTATTGGTGGAGAAAGCTGTCAGTCTAATAGACATGAAAAAAGAGTAAACCAGTGGGAAGTGTATATTATACTGAGACACTTTTCATCTATACACTTTCCTTGGGAAATTACTCATTTCGTATTTATAATAATTTAATGTTTTACGAGTACTAACAAGGATATGGTTGATCTTGTTCACTACCCCTCAGGTGGCCAGCCACCCTTAGCTCTTCACGTCTGACAGTGTTACCAATGTCTTGTGAAGGAGCACTTGTTCCCATAATCTTGTTTGCTTCATTCTTTTTTTATGCAAAAACAACTTCTATACTACTAAATTGTACCTTCCTCTTACCATACATGAGACTCACTCAAACTCTAATATCTATGAGAGGAGCGCAATGTTGACTATATAAAATAAGAATATAGTAGTTCCATTGTCTCCCTTTATAAGTATGATATGAATAACCAAATTCATATTAGGAGTATAAATATTACTAAAAGAAAGGTTATTAAAATACAAAAAAAAAAAAAAAAAAAAAAAAAAAAAAAAAAAAAAAAAAAAAAAAAAAAAAATTCAAAGAAATACGAATCAAAGAAACTTTATGGTGCCTGTTTAAAAAGTGTGCTTCCAGAAGGCATACAGTAGTTTACCGCTAAGCCACCCAGAAGGCTTACAGCAGTTTTCGGTTTAATATTATACTGTGCCCTATTGCAGGTATAACCATATTTTAATCTCATGTATACTGTATATGCATATTGTACCATATTGTAGCCTATGAGTATGTGTGCAAGACAATATAGGCTGTTTACTTTACAGTACAGAACTGCATTGTACTCAGTTTTCATTGTCCAGACTTTTTCACTCTCCGGACATGCCCCAGTCTGTATTAGTCCGTAAAAACGAGGGCTGACTGTATATATATATATATATATATATATATATATATATATATATATATATATATATATATATATATATATATATATTGTACGCATGTGTGATTGTGTAACTGCTGTTGTTTGGGTTGCATAGAGGAACTCACGTGAGACATCTGTTGGCCACTCAACAAAATGTCACATACAAGTCAAAAAAGAAATGTACCTAAATTATATATTTTGGGGGGATTTTGAACCCCACATAAATTTGAAAACTTGTAAAATGAACAAGCATAAAACGAAACAAGCGTAAAGCGAGAGGTATTTGTACATTATCATACATAGGTGTTTTAAAACCGCATCAATAATTCGCAGATTTTCGGGATTCGCGGGTGGGGAAGGAATGTATACCCCAAGAATAGCAGGGGAATACTGTACATGTGTTTTAAGTATCTGGTTGTAGGTATCATTATATCTTAATTCATCATTTACGTACTAACGCTGCATACTTTTTCACTCAGTGTATTTGTAGTCTTCAGTGATATTGTTGTAGGTTAGAATTGGAAATTAACAGGTATTGGATAATTATTGATAGTAGTGTTGTGAGTTACTGATCGAGAAGTGGCCAATACCTGAGTGGACACACAGGCAGTGTGAGGCATTTAAGGAAAAATTGTGTGAACTTGGGTCATGTGTAGATTGGTGGACTTGGCGTTTCTGGTGAACTGTATTGATCTATTGTTGTTGTGTGGTATGTTATTCTATTTTAATTCTATCTCCTATTGTATCTTTAGTGTAGTGTAGTTGTGGTTTGATTTTCTTCGGGGTTTGGAGCTTTAGTGTTGATCCTCTTTTTCTTCCTCCTGACCAATGTCCTTGCTGTAACAACTGTTGTTTCTGGTGGGATAGAAAATATGGTGGTGGGTACTGTCTGGCACAATTACTCTGTAAAACTGAAGTACTTGTGGATTTCTTTAGCTTTCCATGCTTTATTTTAAAAATAGATGTTTTGTTATTGGAGGAAAGTAATCCTGCCAGCAGGTGGAGATGAAAGAAGTACCTGTTTTTTCATGACTACTGTAGTTATAGGTTGCAATCTTTCTTAAACTTTGTGATTTAAATTCCATATATGTACAATCTTTAAAAACTTCGCCGTATGTTTTCCTTCCCAGCCTAGTGAGTGATGGCATGGGATGGCATCAACCGTTACCAGTGGCTAAGTGGAATTTCCTTAACACTACTCTCAGCTGACCTAATACTCAATGCTCTCTTCCAAGTGTTCTCACACAACCATCTTCTGACACTCCTCATTTACATGTAAGTTAGAAACTAACTTTATAGTTGTGACATAGTTCCTATTCTTTGATAATTTTTAAGTTTGTAGTTATGGTATTATGTATTAATTTTTCTCTGTATCAGGTCATTTGCGTATTGGAACCATGAGCATATACTGGTCATTATATGCCATTTGTTTTTATATAACATCAATGAACTTGCAGATGATAATGTGTACAGATGTGATATTTATTTTTTACAGAATTCAAGATGTGTGTCTTGTGTTTTCACTTATTCTTCTGTGCCTAGCATTGTTCTCCACAGCATACACTCAGGTTTGACTTGTTACTTACTCTAGTGTGTAGTATGTACATGGGTATACTAAGTTTTGCAGCAGTCTCCCAATATTCCATGAATATGCTGGCTTAACTAAAAAAATATGGGATTTTACTTATTGTTTGCTTCCATCAATAGGTTATCTGTATTGTTAGTATGATAATGAGAACAGAATTATATATATATATATATATATATATATATATATATATATATATATATATATATATATATATATATATATATATATATACAGTGGTACCTCTTGATTCGAGCTTAATTCGTTCTTTTTGGCTGTTCGAATTGCGAAAATTCGAATTAGGAAGCATTTTTTACATTGAAATTAATGTAAAAACATTTAATCTGTTCCAGTTTATTTTAAATAAAAAAATCTACACTCAACCCCAGCTCTTGTGAGAAATTGGTCCCTTAACATCACCGCAATACCTAAAAAAAACGTAATAGCCATTGTTAAGAGGTAATGGAAAAAAATATAATTGGTCCTGACCCACCAGAGTGGCAACATGATTTAACATATTGGCACCTTGTTTTCCCCTCATCTCATCATGAATCATAGATATCCTTCACATTTTGAGAATATAAAGTAAACAGACATGAAATGCTTAAAAAAAAAAAAAAAAAAAAAAAAAAGGCATAACAAAACACTTATTTACTTTGGTGTGAAACTCCTGAGTTCTGATGAAGACTAGACAAACCTCCCCCACGGGTCCCCGCCTCCCTCCCATGCACTAAATACAAGAACACATCGCGTTGTATACCCCCCTTCCCCCCTCCCTCCGTCCTTATCCTCTCCCATTCGATATGCAAACAAACCGAGTAGGCCGCCCTCCCCCACTCCCTCCCTCCAGCCACTTACCATCCTCTCTCCCCCCTCCCTCCCTCCAGCCACTCACCATCCTCTCTCCCTTCTCGTCCTCTCTCTCTCTCTGACTTAAAAGCTGTTCAAGAGTCGCAATAGAGAGAGGTGTTCACGGCGAAGACGTGCAAGCAAGACCGGCTGACTGGCGGGAAGGCGGCGTTGGCCGCCACGTGTTTTTGTGTTCAAATTGAGAGGCCGTGTTCAGATTGGAGGTCAAAATTTGTTCGCCAAATGTGTTCGGATTGGGAAGTGTTCGAGTCAAAGGGTGTTCGAATCAAGAGGTACCACTGTATATATATATATATATATATATATATATATATATATATATATATATATATATATATATATATATGATTATAGGTGTATTTTTATAATCTGGGCCAGGATGATGTGAAAGTCATATGATAGTTTGTAATTGATAATGAGTATATTCATCTTCTAAGTAATTGCATAATTTTTCTAATGTGTTTGTTGTTTGAACAGGCAGGTCTTGTTGATGAGCTTGTTCGAAGGTTCCTCTGGTGTATATGTACAGCTGTGGCTTATCTAGGCCTCTCCCTTGGCTTCCACTCCTGGTCACTGAAGGAAGTGTGGCTGAAATCTGATGTTTACATTTGGTCACATGGTATGGTATCACTCTTCACCCTTCAGAGAACAGGTAATGCGGGTATTTCTAATGGGATAAGAATCTCTTAAAGGTAATCTTTTAAATTCTAAACATGGAAGAAGAAAAGCTTCTCCACAGTGATCCAAGTTCCTGGTGATAATTGGTTATTTTAATGTAGGCCTCTGAATCTCTTATGATACATGTTGATACACTGCATCTATATGCTACAAAACATTATTCCAGTGTCTGTGCCAACAATGTCCATGTGATCTGAGGATGCACACTCTACAGAATAGTTCTAAACTAAATACTCAACTAGACTTACACTGTTTTCACATTTATTTCTAGTCCCTCTGCTATTGTTATGTATATGTGGGGAATTCCAATAAGAATCTTGTAATTATTATTTGTGCTGCGGGGACATTGTATCTGCCAAAACTGTGGCAAGACAGGATTGGCCAATATCAAACAGTGAAAAAGAAAATATATATATTTAGATAAAATAGATTCCAATAAGAATCTTGTAATTATTATTTGTGCTGCGGGGACATTGTATCTGCCAAAACTGTGGCAAGACAGGATTGGCCAATATCAAACAGTGAAAAAGAAAATATATATATTTAGATAAAATAGATAGATGAATAAAAGGCATGAGATATGAGTTTGTACTACTGTTGTAAAGTCCTGGTCTATATTTTTGCTATGGTTGATTGCATGAACATATCATGAAAGAACAAATGTGTAAAAGGATGGCTTGTATTTGAAAAACAATAAAAAAAAAACAACAACAGTAACTCAGAGAAGACATTGTTTCTTGCCTGTGGGCTAAGATTTATAATTTTTTATGTCCACTTTATGGTTAAAAATGTTTCCTACTAGTTGGACTAATAACACACTAATGACATTTTAAATTGGCTGTCAAATCTGATAGCTTTTTCCAAATTATGGCAAATGCTGTATTTGAAAAGGTAGTATTAGTAAAGAATATCCAACAAATAAAAGAAACACTGAATGATATAGGTCAGTAAAGCAAACAACACAGGCAAAGATTTTTGTCCATTGAATTACAGCTAAGTATGCAGTAAGTAAATATACATACTGTATTAGAAAGAATAATATTAATGATCACATTGATTGAAGACATGAGTAACTTTTAGTTATACAAAGGAAAAGAATTGAAATAAATTTACAAATTTAAGATGAAATAGTTTGAGTTAACATAAAATTTGTGATTAAATCTATGAGCAAGGAAACATACAAAGAATAAAATTAGTAAAAAACAGAAGCACATGTTACCATCTATCTTTTACCAATCTTTCTGATGTGTCACTTCCTCTGAGAGCATCTTCAAAGTGATGAGTGTGGCAAAATAGGTAGCCTCTGCCTCTTCCTATCTAAATATCCCTTTTTTGCATGTTTAAACACTTGGCCTCTACAAACATCTCTTTAACTCATGTACTTTTTACAGTATCCTTTCACCTTGTGTTTTCCTTCTATTATCATTTTCATTACTCATGTGCACTTCTTTTTACAAAATCTTGCTGTTTACCTCAGTGTGACTATTTCATCTCAGTGCATTGCTTTTTCATCCATTCCACAATTTTCACTACGCTCTCATCTTTCCATCTACCTAACTATTCCACACGTTCCTCGTAGTCTAAGATAACTCATTTCCATGTAACATATGCTTGGCTGTTGTACCATATTCCATTCTATTCCTATTCTCAGTTCAATTCATTATACATCTGTCTTTTTATTCATAGACACATTTCTCCTGTTCATGAATCTTGCAAATTGTCCCATGACATGTTTATATTTCACAATCCTCTCTTATCTCACCTCTCCATTCTCTCCTCTTAAACACCATCACCTTACTTTTCCCCTCCCAGCATTTACTTTCATTTTAGGATAAATGCTGATGGTGGCAGCACTGCCCTGCTGTTGGTTTCACTTTGTAATGTATAGTAACAAAATGCATGTTCCTAACATCGTGGTAGAAATAGCTTATTCTTCCATTAGAAGAAAAAAGTTTACCTTTTAAAAATACTTCTAAGCTCAAATTTAAAAATGGAAAAAATTAAGTAAATAAATTAAAAATAAAATAAACACCGGAAAGAAGTTTGATGACACCTAATATGAAAATTCTTTGTCTTAAAGCATTTGCATGCTAAGTAATCAACAATTTTCTTGTCTTTTCAGTTGGATGTTTCCATTATTATCTCTACAAGAAGACAATATTGCAATTATCAGACAAGACTCTCTACAGTGTACTTCCTGTGGCTGTCTTCAAATAATTCATCATAATGATCTGCCCTGGTATTCATCATAGCTTCTATTTAAAGTTACATCTATTTCTTGTACCAAATGCAAAATTCTGTGCAGAGAGAGAGAGAGAGAGAGAGAGAGAGAGAGAGAGAGAGAGAGAGAGAGAGAGAGAGAGAGAGAGAGAGAGAGAGAGAGAGAGAGAGAGGGGCTAGAATCAAACAGAAATCCTTCATCTACTTGTAACTTGCTCCTTGCTCATCTGTGAAAATCATTGGACATATGTAGGTAAGACCGATCTTAGGGTAGGACTGAGACCACACAACACACTACACACTGGGATGAGGCCACAACCTCCTGCATTACATCCCATTTCTACATGCTGTTAGGTGAACAGAGGCAACACATTAAGAGGTTTGCCCATTTGCCCTGCTGTGCTTGGAATTTGAACCTGGGCCCTCGGTTGTGAGCTGAGCTTGCTAACCACCACACTACACAGTGTGTGTGTATGTGTGTGTGTGTGTATGTGTGTGTGTGTGTGTGTGTGTATGTGTGTGTGTAGGATAAAACAAGGCAAGGTACAAGAAGCAAATTACACACATCTTGTAGGAAATCACACGATAAGAATGAAGCTGATATTTGCAATTATTACTAGTATTAGCTATAGGAGCATAACAATCTAGTTGAATTTTAAGTTATGATAGAGAAGTTATTTCTTGGAACTACTACATGGTGCTGTCTCATGAATGTATTCCGTCCATGACCAGAAATGGTCTGAGTTGTTTTATCAAGAGATATCAAAATAAATATTGAAATAGTATTGAGCAAATTGGTGAGTTACATGATCTTATACATTCTAGTCGTCACATGTTGGATGTTGTACATATGCTATGAACATTATCCATTATCAGTCCTCTTCTCATTTCTTGTTGCATTGTGTCATTTACTTTTTTTATAATTTATTTCAACAACTCTGTATCATATTTATTTAATTGTGCTAATTGTAATATAACTCTTTATCCTTTGTCACTGACAAGGTTTTGTCAATTTACATACATACATACATTATATATATATATATATATATATATATATATATATATATATATATATACACACACACACACACACCCAACCCCCAGCTGTCGTGAGACATTGTTCCTTTAATATCGCCGTGATAGCTAATAACACGATAGCCATTGTTAACCCCTTTGCTACTGATGACATACCATAGTATGTCATGAAATTTTCGCTACCAAACTGATGAAGTACATGCATACGCCATTGCTCCAATAGGGTTTCATCTACTCAGTTTGTGTGCTTTTATGATTAAGTGACAAAGTGAGTAACTACCACCTCTTGTTTTCAATTTTCAAGGGTAAGTTGGCTTGGGGGAAGGGGGCGGTCGTGAAGTCTGAGGCAAGGGGTGGTGGCCGGCAGGCAGGTGACTTGGATCTGTTAGATGAATTACAGAATTCTGCGGACAATAAATCCCAAAACGTTTATCGGAAAAAAGTGGCTGGATGTGAATCTTCTTTTTCATGTTCAATTTCTTTATATCCATAATTATACTGAAACACTTACCATCTTGTGTCTGCTTCTCTGCATAGGATATAACAAACAATTTTTTGCATACATCTTGTGAACAAAATCTGTCAGAACACATGCTTGAAAAAAAAAAATAATTAAAAAAAATAATAAATGTGGCCATAAAGAAAATTATAAATCACCCACAACAAAACGCGGTGTGAGGGAATGGGGTTGTGCAGCGCGGGAGTGACGGAGTCAGTAGCAAAGGGGTTAAGAAGTAATGGGAGAAAAAAAATTGGTACTGGCCTGCCAGAGTGGCAACATGACTTAACATATTGGCACCTTGTTTTCCCCTCATCTCATTGTAATTCATAGGCATTATTTGCATTTTGAAAGTAAGAAGTAAACAAAGACATAAAATGCATAAAAGACAGACACAATCAAAGACTTATTTACTTTGGTTTACTTTCAATAAATATCCTTAACTGTAGACTCGTTGATACCAAACTTAGCCCACAGAACTTTTACTTTGTCCACTTTCAACCAATTTCGCCCCTATTCTTAATTTCTTTCCCTGGTACCGCATTTGCCTTTTGCTGGGTCGTGTTGGGTGGTAGGGACCTCCCTTGGTGGTCAGGAGGAAGAATAGCTGCCATTGTCCCAAAATAATACATGTGTGACCTTGAATATCACTTTCACTGCTACTCACACGTGCTGATCTAGTCTACTGAATTGAGAGGGTGGCAGAGGAGGGGGTAGCAAGAGTGTGCCAGCCAATCACAACCAAATACATCTCTCAAACTCAGTTAATCAGTGAGCGAGTCTGGCCAAGTAGTATAACGTAGCCTTCTGGATAGACTTGTTCATGAGTTGTGATAACTCCAATTAAGATGCGCATTAGCCATCTAAATGTGTCTTTTTGTGTTCCTGTGATAGCTTTGAAACGCAATAGTGGGGGGATAAATGTGTGTGTGTGTATGTATATATATATATATATATATATATATATATATATATATATATATAGAGAGAGAGAGAGAGAGAGAGAGAGAGAGAGAGAGAGAGAGAGAGAGCAAAGTCCAAAAGATCATTATCCAAAACTTCTGAAAGCCTGAAACTTGGAATTTTTCTGGCTGATGAATTTATGCTGAATTTTTATTTTTTAATAAAAAAATGAAAATAAAAATGCCAAAGATATGATAACACTATTGGCTTGTTTACTCTTACATTTCTCTCTCTCTCTCAAGCCTATAGTAGAATAAAATTATTGTTTGATTATGTAAGCTTTAGTAGTTTATGTAAAACTACACTGCACCGTGCATAATTATACAGCATAGTACAAAACACTACCACTACTGGAAATTAACAATCTTTAAGAAGGTTTGTGCTCCTAAATATTTTGGTCAGTAATGTTTATTAAAATAACTTTAGCCACTTGTAGATTACTGAAAAATACTTTCATTTGTGTTAATTATCAGTTTCAGGTGACTTCAAGTGTACAAGTAATTTTACCAGTTTCAATACATATATTTGCTGTCTATGTCTATACCTTTGTGTACTGCATTAAGGTTCAGGTCCACTATAATAGTCTGGTATAACCCAGCCAAATGTATCTAATGAGCACAGTATCTAAATAAAATTATAATGACCAATTCATTTTGAAGTCAGCAATATCTGATTACATAATTGTCTCATTCACCTTTCTCTGTTTTCACAAGGACAAGAAACTGATTGTGTAGTCTTAGCTTCAAGAGATATGATAATGTTTAGGATTAGACGAGTATTTTTTTTTACATTTCAGTTTGAGTAGGAATAAAAGATAGATTCTGCAAAAGTAGATAAAAACATAATGAGGAAATATCCCATTTGGATATAAAAGGTCCCACACATGCTCAGGCGGCCTGAGAGGCCGCCTGATGTCACCCACACACTATTCAGTCCTGCCTCAAGGCCACTCTCAGTTCTAGAGAGACACCGCAGAGTGAAGATCATGGCTTTCAATAAATTTAGCCCAAAATTGGCGCTCTTTCCCGGTGGTGCAGCTGGTGGTTAGTTCGACAGACATGTTGACACTATGCTGCCGAGATCCACACTGACACGTGCGGCCTCAAGGCCGCCTCATGTGCCCACACACACTCAAACCGGCCTGAACTGGATGTTGGCCGGATGGAAAAAACCTGACAGCGACAGATTCGTTCAGGCCACCTTCCGGCGGCCTGCACAGGCCGCCTGAACGCCCCACACACGCTCAGTTTGGCCTGAACAGTCCTGTTTTGTTGAGGTGGCCGGAGAGGCCACCTGAGCGTGTGTGGGGCCCTTAAGAAAGGTTGATGGATAATGTTGATGAGTGAATGTCATGACAAATATCTGATAAAAAGCAGGAAATATACCTGTGGCTTTTCCAGAAGTCTAAGATACTAATTTAAAAAGATGAAATTGACAACTTCCAATAGAAAACAGGCAGCATAAACTCATTGATAATCTAAGCTCCTATCCACTCTTCAGGAAAATATCAAACATGTCCAAAAAATAGACAAACTGCTTATGTTCATTACATACTATTTGATTGTAAGGCTAGTATGGAATGTATTGCCTTTAGAGGGCAAACCTGCTGACAGAAACGATTCCATCTACTATGGTGAATATTGGAAGAGACATGAAAGTGATACTCTGCTTAGCTGAGGAGTTAAAATGCTTCTAGACCCAAAATTGTAGTAAGAGAGAGTTGAAAATTCCTTGGTAAAATTTTGTAAGGATGTCTTAGGATGTTGGGAAAAATTTTGAAAGATAGATAGGTCATTCTTGGATGAGATTATGTTGATCAAAATCACAACTGAAACCTAAAAGTGAAATTGATAACATTTTGGCAAATTTATAATATAAAGTAACTGAGCATGTTCCAAGGAATTTGGAAAGAAGGGGTGTACAGTAAAGAGAAGACTTAATCACCTTTTCACTCATCCTCAAGACTTACTTAATATGGTATTCATCAAAAATATGTGACCACCTTTCTATGTGGTTGTGTTTTTATGGCAAAAAATAGGATGGTGTTTATAAGGGTGAAGTGATATTGGACAAAAGTTCATGACCACTCTATGACGTCAGAGCATCCCGACACTACAAAGCTGGTGCATGCAGGCAGTCGTCAGTGTGCCTCTGGCTGTCACATGGAGATATTGTCTGTTGTGTGTTGCTCCCAAAATGAGTTGCTTCACGAAACTTTTAGTGGTTTTGAGTGTATTATCACCATACTATGTTAAACTCTTTTGATCTGACTAGTGTGATTGTTGCTAAGACAATTTGTTTAAAGGAGGGAGGCCATACAATAACTGAAATCTGCCAGCTTACTGGTGTTGGCATACTAGTGTGAAGAAGTACTCACACCTATTTCATGAGGGTGGCAGTGATGAATTACCACAGGAGAAACCTCGCTTTGGCTATCCACAAAAAATCTCAAAACGTGTTACAAACATTTTGAAATGAATGGTAGTGGCCACAGCTTCAACCACAGCAAGGAGGGTGAAAGAACAAAATGCTGGGGCCTTCCAAGGGGTGTCTGTATGAACAGTGTCATGTCGCTTGAATGAGTTAGGCTTCAGGAGCCACAAGCCAAGCAAGAAGCCTCTCCTTACAAAAGTGTAGAAGGGCAAGCAAATCAAATTTGCTCATAAATATGGACAGTGGTGACAATTGGTTGTCAGTGTTATGGTCTGAAAAGGCCACTTTTAATGTGACTTGTAACTGGAATTGCCAGAGTGTACCGCCGCTGTGGCAGTGATCCTCTTGACCCCCGCTATCTTGAAAGCAGTGAAGCACCCAGATTCACTAGTGGTTTGGGGCTGCTTTTCTGGCCTCGGACTTGGCAAGGTAGTGCTATTTCCTAAGAACCTCAAAGTGAATGCAAATGTGTATTTAGAGCTCTTAGCTGACCATTTACCAGAATCTTTTGACATGTGCAATGCCAAGATATTCCAGCAGGATGGTGCACCAGCCCACACTGCCAGATCTCTGACACATTGGCTCAGAGATTGTGAGGTACCCTTTATTGATGACTGGCCAGGTAACAGTCCTGATATAAACCCAATAGAAAACTTATGGGCCATCATAAAGAGGAATTTACAAGGAAAAGACAGGAGTTCATTTCCATGGCGAGAGGTTGCAATACGTAAGTGTTGGGAGAACATACAGGAATCTGGCTCTATCTTTTCCAAATAGACTGAAAAGTGTCGTTCAGAGGAAGGGTGGACCAACAAAGTACTAATACTACAGGAAAATATTGTTTTTTATTTTATTTCTATTATGAGACTGATGTGGTGGTTGTAGGTGGGTGGTGGCATATTTTTGATGAGTACTCTACATCACAACTCTGTACACTTGTTCTTTGATTTAATGGACCACAAAATCTCAACGAACAAATACCCAGCAAGATATTCTATCCATTGCTTGGTTGATTTACCTAGTGTCACAACGGGTTAAGAAATGTCAAAATCTTAAAATAATAATGAACCTATAAAATCCTACTAACCATTTCAGTGTGAAAGTGTTTTTACTAATTTCACCCTGGGCCTGGATTCAGAAAGAATGTGCATGTAAGGAAGATGTAACTTTTAAGATCCTCTGAAATTGTATCTTCCGTACATTCAACTCGCATGCAGATTCAGAAAATGGGGTGTTACCTCCTCCTCCTCTTCAGTGGACACAGGGAGGCAGCTGGGTAATGCTCCCAGACATGATGTTATCAGATTCACCAGCGAATCACAAACACTGAAACAAAATGTGCTAACCAATCACAAACCCAGCTGCTTCTTCGCTATGTCTAAACTCCGCTCTTTTCTTCTTCTTTTGACTTACTTTGCTAAATGTCTGTGTTGATCATTACATCTACTTCTGTCTTCTATTACTTAAAGGTTTTATCAGTTCTGGTCATTGTAGAAGTTGAAGACATGATTATTAAAAAGGTAATGTGTGTTTAAATAAATTAGTGGTGTTCTATATGAATTGTGTTGGCTTATTTCCATGAGACAAAGCATTTATTTCTGCCTTCCTTCTTCTCCTATAAACTTTTAGGACCTGTGGAAAACTGTTTTAGTGATGAAGAAGCATCATAATGATGTATTTGCTGCAGAAATGAGGTAAAAAAATAAGTGAAGCAAATAAAAACACCACTGTATATATATATATATATATATATATATATATATATATATATATATATATATATATATATATATATATATATATATATATATGAAAATTTGGATTTATGTTGTTTTTGTTTTATGCAACCTTTTCAAGAGCTAATACTCGCATAAATCAAGTTACCTTTACCAAGACAAACCTTTGTGTTTTGAGTATTGAAAAGTTTGACTTATTTGATTATGGAGTCTTCACTGTAGCATTTTCTTCATTTCTTTACGTTAAATGGTTAATTTTAGTTGTATTGTTTAGCTAAAAGCCTTACTTCTCAAATGGTCATCAAATCTGTAAAAAAATATTAGCAAGGAGACCCGGGTTCAAATCCTGGGAGCAACATGGCAGACACCTCTTGATGATGTGTTGTCCCTGTTAACCTAGCAGCAAGTATATATGGAATGCAAGGCAAAAGGTTATAAAATCATTGCCCTAGGGTGTGGTGTGCGAGTCATCACAGAAAGATTGGTCATTAGCTAATTCTGTATAGGAACAGGTAAATGTGTCATGACCAACATGTTAGATGAATAGTATATGCATGCATGTGGATGCGCATACACGTGCATGCGCATACACGCGCACACGCACACACACACATACACCTAATGATATGTAATGAGATAATAGAGAAAGAAAACACAAGGTAAAGTGGTATATACATATCACTGAGCATAGGGCATTGTTTTTAATTAAAGTTGGGACAGAATAATTTTCATACATTTAATTAGAAAAATATCATGCAAGGGAAGATACAAAATCCAACAAAAAATGCAGCAATAATTAATGAATCTTCATACAATTTAACAGGTGTTCATATTCCAAAGGACGGCTTCTCAAAACTTGACAGTCCTTGAAAGATAACTAAGAATGTAAAGTGAACTGTAACAAAACACAACTAGAAAAAAATAAATAAAAAAAATCAAGAAACAAGCAAGCTGAATATAAACAATTTTCTCTCTCACGAGCAGGGATGAAAATATAACTTTAATAACTGTACTGCATTGGAAATGTTTCAAGAATTACATAAAGCACACTTTTCCTTTGGTCTGCAATTAATTACAAAATATAAAGCAACACAATAACCTATTAGTATCTCTCAAATATTCTTACTTTAGCACATTCTTTGTCTGCATTTCATTATACAGTAGTAAACTTAAAACATTTGCATGGTTATGGTTTGCTATTTGAAAAAAATAACCATCCACATAATCACACACACACACATATATATATATATATATATATATATATATATATATATATAAACACACACACACACACACAGTAAAAGTCCATTCATCCGACGAGCATGGGATCAGAAGTGTGCCAGATTATCAGTTTCTTCAGATTATCAAGATATAGCCCTGAAAACACCACCACACCACACCTTCCATATAAGTTTGCAAAACTTTTTGTTTTACACATTGAACTATTTTTCTCATGTTGCTTATGTTTCTCAGACAAAACATGTAGTGAATTAATTGATATTCTACATATTTCCTTAGCCAATGCATAGTTTTCAAGTTATGATTCTTTTCAACTTATGTCTACCAGTATCTCATCCCCATGATCTCGGGATCAGGGTTTTTGGGTGAGGAAGGA
>CM035190.1:11849561-11853934 GCA_020233015.1 Callinectes sapidus
ATAAGACTCATTTGGGGACAGGAAGGAATTCCCGAAGTGCCAGGAAGTGCTGTATCAACAGGATTGCAGTTTTTATGACCAGCACTGCTTTGTGTAGCTGACCTTGAGAATTTTACACTCTTGGTGGACAGTTGATATATATGGCAACTCACACTGAGAGTTTCCTGCCATTACAAAATTTAAATTGTAGGTGGGAGAAACTTTGCACCTATATCGTGACTGCTTGAATAAAGTATCTATAGATGCTGCCCATCCTTTGAATGTTAAAGCCATACCCTTCCATGAATTTGGTACAGGTCACACCTCTCTCATAGTCCTGTATAGTAGCCATTTTGCCTGCATTTTCAGCTTAATAGATGGAAGATGCAGCCTTGCCCTTATAAGCCATGGCAGAATTAGAAAGGCTACAATAGGAGCTACAGAGTAAGTGAATGCAGAGAGAGAGAGACTGCCAAGTGCTGCCACTAAGTCAGTGGTACAAATACAAATCTAGTGATCTGGCATTGGCAGTTCTGTGGTACACATGCTCTTTTCATGTTTCAAATGGCTTGGACAACCATTTAAATGACATGGATGATTTAAGAATTATCAAGGGCGTTTTAGCGAATATGTATATGGAGTGGCTTAAAATTACGAAAGGGCAAAAACTGCCCGCCAGTGCACTTGGCATAGAATGTGGTATAAAAAAAATGAAAAAGAATAAAAAAAATAATAAAAGAATCCTGTGTCTGACTTATCAAATATCCAGCTTATTTGGGTCCAATTGTACTTAACTAACTGCTAACATTCAGATCTTGATGTTTTATTTTCGTTTTTATTTAGAAAACCTTCATTGTGTACATTTTGTTCCAAAAAAAGCATAAAAAGATCAATAAAACTTTTAATTTTCCTATTAATGTAAGATGGATACATTCATGAAGAAAACTCATATAAGTAAGTCTTCCATCTCGTAAAGAGCAAAGTGAACATTATTTTCTGTCTTTGCTCAGTGTGACAATAATTGCTAGTCATCAATCAGAGAAGCCAGCTTATGAATAAGATGATGGTGTACATACTCTCTGAAATACACCTTTGTGTTATTGTATTTATATGCAGAATGCTATTTAACAACTTCTAGTAATGAGGCACTGGCTTCTGTTCAAAATAGCAGAGCTATATGTAACAAGATGATAAATTTGACTGCCAGCTCTCTCTCTTTGTTTTTTATTGTTTAAGGTAGAAATTGGACACACAATTTACATGAAAGAACAAGGCTGTCTCTTATTAGCATTAAGTAAGCTGGATAATAAAGAAATAATGAAAATATCAGGATAGGCATAGGGTAAGGAAGCAGGTTGGTCATTCATCTTTCTATTAATATCAAAGGAGAAGGAAAAGGCTTATGCATCAAGTGAATCTTGCCAGACTACACTCCTTGGGAGAGAGAGAGAGAGAGAGAGAGAGAGAGAGAGAGAGAGAGAGAGAGAGAGAGAGAGAGAGAGAGAGAGAGAGAGAGAAACACTTTCCTGGATGTTAAATACAATAAATACCATATAGAAATGCTTGTCCTTCAAAATGCATGACAATATATCCGCATCATTTCATGTTGAAGTATAATCCTTCATACGACTAACCTCCTCCTAAAGTTGGATGGCACATTACAACAAAACAGAAAGCTCAAGAATATTGAAAATATTTCATATAACTCGACAAAAAAAATAAAAAATAAAAATAAAATAAATAAATAAAAATAAATAAATAAATAAAATAAAACAAATAAAAATAAAAATAAAAATAAAAATAGGTTTTATATAATTTGAGATTACAATGAGTTTAATTTGTAGATTTAAAAGATGGGACAATTTTCTAAAAAGATCTTTACATAAAAATATTTCCCATTTATTCACATTCATCATCTTATCGCATTTTCCCTTCTTTTATGAATGAATGATCAAACATAAAATGTACAATCAATAGTTTTTTGCTGTAACTCTATACATTAAAAATTCAATATCATTGTGCATATTTCCTCAGTTAAATCTATTATAGTAAATACCAGAGAGGTTAAGTTCCTCTCCTCCTGTGTCCTTTTTTTTTTTATCCATAACTGAGTGCTTTAAATTAAACTATCATGTTCATTAACCCCTTCCTGGTGGCAGGACAGATTGATGTTCTACCAAATAAAAATTTGTCTATATATAGACGCTGCTGACATTCATCAATGAGTCATATGTATAGTTTCCTCGCAATTGGGCATTCCAGACGGACGTCTATATATAGACTCTGCCGCAAAACTGAATACACAGTTGAAAATATTTATAGATGTTATTCATGTTTGAATTGTTATAATGCAGCTCCTAGAATGTAGCCCTGATTCAGCAGTGACTGCATTAGCCTCAGAACTATCTTAGTAGGCTTTGTAAGTGTTTTGACTTTTTCATCTGACAAGGTTTCTATTTCAAAGTCATATTTTGTTTGCCTTCCTGTGTAGACTAAAAGATCCCAAACATAACCAGTATCAGATTCAGCAAAGACATAACTTTTTATACAGAATCTAGCTCATTTTAGTGGAATGTTTCTCTTCCACTTTAGCCTACCTTTCCAAAGCAGTACGGACTTGTCAACGCTTACATTATGCCTTGGAACATAGGGTGACTTGAATTTATGTATTAGAATATCCAGAACCTCTTTAAACTTGAATGTAGGGTGACTGGCATCCTCACTCCCAATGAAATGCAGGTACTTTAGGAGAAGAGCAAATCTGTCTCTTGATATACATTTCCCCCCAAGAGGAGTAGAAATCAACTGATTTGTTGAGTGATATGAATAGAGCGATGGCTTTTTCACAATTCCTTGTAAAAGCAGCAATCGAAGGAATGCATTTGTTAGTATCTCTCAGTAATCTCTAAGTCTCAAGTCTCTACTTTTTCTCTTCATTTTACCCTTCCTCCTTTGTCTCTGATACAATGTGATCTAGTAATTCATCATCAATCAAAGCATGAAATATTTTTGAAGGTGACTAGTCATCTTCCAGAACAAGTTTTACACCACTATCACCCGTAAAGGGAAAAGGCTCCTTTCAACAGCTGATTGACTGTGCCAGTTATATTGAGTATCATCATCACCTTCAGTTTGTTCATCTGCATCAGACCGGCTATCTGCCTCAATTTCAGGCTCTGATCTGTGTCAGTGTAAGCACTGACAGAAGATGAGTCAGAATCATCAAAATCTTCCAAAAAATCTCCAACATCCTCAGCTACTAAATCTGCTATTTCTTCCATTTCAAGAGGTCTCTTTCTCCTTGCCATGATAACCTAAGTAGAAAAGAATGCAGAAAAAGGCAAAATTCCCAAGCATCATCTTATGTGTGCAGCACATCTGCCACTGACAGAGGACAATCGGTGACTTGTTGAGAAACATTCAGTCTCGGCAAGTGTCTGGGGCCGCCTTGAGATGTCAAATAACGATTTATTAGATCAATTTTGTTACTAGAAAGGAATTGTCTATATATAGATGATGCTACAATTTAGTGTGGTCAAAAGGAGCAAATGTCTATATATAGATGCGCTGACAAAAAGTCCCAGTTTCAAAACGTCTATATACAGGTCTGCTGCCGTTAAGGGGTTAAGACAAAGAGCTATTTGACCCTCTTGTCTAGAACTTGAATTTAGTTATTTTTTAATCACTATAATTTTCCTTCTGGAGGGAAGTGTATGGAGTGGCTGCACTTGCAGTGACCCGATTGGAAGAATACTACCACCAGGTATATTGTACAAGAATTAAAAGGAACAGGAAAGGGATTAAAGATGCCCTTTTTGAAAATTTTCTTTATAATGCGATAAGCCAATGACGTTTTGTACTAACCGACTATCCTACTTCTAAAAAGATCCAAACCTTCCAGTTAGATAAATAGGTTATCATAATTATTATTCTAACAATTATTTCTCCATTTTAACATCAACTCAAGAGTATATCATTGTATAAACTCACTTATCACGCATGCCAGTATCAGATATACTTTCAACACAATGTACTCAATTTACTCAACTTAAGGTGTGGGGAAAAAACAAATCATACTGTTTGCCAACACTATACCTATTCATAAAATTAATCCAGATAACTCCTCAATATTACTTTTAAATTTGTCATAGTAGTACAACACCCTCTATGTTAATGAATAATGAAATACTCTGTAATGAACGACATCAAAGAGAAAGATGGTGTAAAGTCTTCTGTATCTCATGGCATGTCACTGAAATTTTTTCTAGTAAACCTGATTTCCTAAAAATAGAATAGAACATGTGAGAGAGAGAGAGAGAGAGAGAGAGAGAGAGAGAGAGAGAGAGAGAGAGAGAGAGAGAGAGAGAGAGAGAGAGAGAGAGAGAGAGAGAGAG
>CM035190.1:11854410-11859410 GCA_020233015.1 Callinectes sapidus
TATATATATATATATATATATATATATATCATGTATGAAATACTCACTAACTGTTCTCAGTAAATTCTCAAGCCAAAAGTTTATCAACCTATCAGGTAACATGATGCTTCTTATCTGCCATATTGATGATAGACCCACTGGTGAAATATTTAAGTTATGATTATGTCCTGCTTAATGTGATGACATACTGCATAATATCTCTCACTCCTTAGTCAAACTTACAGCAGTCTATTTTATATGAGAAAACATCAGAGGAATCTATGAATGATTAGGGGATGATGAGAAAGATAAACCTCACAGTGGGAGAAGAAAAAAAAGCCATTATGGGATGTAAATAAGATGAAAGTATTAAGCATTACTATCATATACCTTCACTGGTTGAACTCAGTTTATTGCATAGAACATTATTTTCATCCTCTTTCTATCCTATAGTAGTGCACTCTTGCACGGTTAGAAGTAAGGTAGAAAGTCCCCACAAAAATGCTACAAAAATGTGTGTTCCCTTGCTCCTACCAACACATCGTGCTTGCTTCCCAGTGTGGAGACAAGACAGGGTAGTCTGATTCTGAGGAAAGGTAGGGGAGGGCATGAGAGGGAAGTAATATTGAGCTATGCCCACCCAGCAGCCAATCAGTGGATAGTCTAAGCAAGAAGTTATCAACTTTTTAATCTTTTACCCTTGAGCTATTTTAGGAATGGTAAAAAGAAATCTATGGCTGCTATTGGGAGATGTAAATCTAAACCACAAACCTGGCCATGAAACTATTACTAGTTATTATGGCTACAGTGTAGGCACATAACTTGGGAATCCAAGCAAAATCCATGACAACTTAAATGAGGAAAAAAAACTCAGCCTGCAAATACAGTGGAAACCATGAAGCACATCTCAATGTACCTGAGAGTGAGGGTAATGAAGAGAGTCGTGACATTGGTGACAGTGAAAGGTAAATAGTGTGTCTCATTTTGGTATCTGCTCAGTACATGTGAGAAAAGATATAATCAGAAAAAAACAAAACAAGAGTGATTACTGAATTATGGGTTACTATGGTTGTGTGGAAACTAGTCCAAGAGAGCTTTAACTCAAGTGACAACAATGTCACTAAGAGTCCTGGTTCTAGCAGAGAACACATCTATCCTAGTACATGTAGGTCACTTTCTACAAATAGATTTTTAGTTATACAAAACCAAAGTATTTTGAGAGAGCTGTTATGGGCCTCCAAAATTTCTCTTATATATCCCTGGGGTTATGCATACCTAGATTTAGAACAATTGGTCTAAGACAATGCCTACCTAGCAGGCAATCAGTTGGTTGCCAAAGCAATGACAATAGTTACTTAACATATGCTTTTGTAATAGGATTACTTTCTGTGATGCTACTGATTTTCTGCACATAGCAATGGATTTACATCATTGTATGGCATAACACTATTGAAATAAGTACAACAATGTCTGAGGATCATTCTGTTAAGGCAAGTAAGTTTACTGTATCTTTAAATCAGAATTACTCAACATATTAGACTACAATTATGTCTGAAAATTTATCAAAATATTGGCACCGAAAAAAAAGTACTTCTTATGAGTTTATTTAAAAAATCAATTAACAAAATTATGCCATTTTCTGATGTCTTTTTGTTGTGGCACATTACTCCTCTATGCAAGGTGTTTCACAAACACACAAACATAAATACACACACTCACACACACACACACACACACACACACACACAACAGCAGCCAGAAGAGGTACAAGTGATGAGAAGAGCAGCAAATGGTGATGGCATGGCATAAGTCTTAGGTATAACAATTCAAACAAGTGGAAGAGAAAGGGGGAAAATTATAGAAATGTATGTGCCACCAGAAACAAATACATGAAAGTTGGAAGAATATAAAGTAATGCAGAAAGAGATGTTGAAATGACTGAATGATATGATAAGGAAGGACAAGAAGGTACTACTAATGGGAGATTTAAACTGCAAAGGTGTAAACTGGAAGGAAATGGAAGGAAATGGAAACTGAGGATTGTGGAGTGAAGATATATTGCAATTAACCATGTAGAACACACTGGATCAATGGGTGGAGGAATTCACAAGGCTCAAAGGAGAGGAAGAACTGTCAATGTTAGACCTAAAGTCAGTGAGAAGTGATCATGTCTTGAGAGAAATAGAATTGCAAGAATGGGTAATGCTAAGAGGAGGAGGATTATAAAAATGGAAGATTAAATTATGCAAGGGCTAACTTTGAAGACTTATGGAAATATTTTGGAAGTATAGATTGGGGAAGGATTATGAGTGGTAAAATTACTAAAAGAGAGATATGAAACATTCCTAAGGAAGTATGATGAAGGTGTGGAAAGGTATGTACCAATATACAAAGTGCAAACACACATGGTACAATGCCAGATGTGCAGAAGCAAAGAGGGCAAAGGACAGAACTTGGAGGAAACTGAAGAAGCAGAAGAAGACCAAGGAGGAAAAAGATCTGGGTGTGGCAATACAAAATACACTGAGCCCAGAATGGCACATAAGTCAACTATTTTGATCAACATACAAGATACCTATTAACCAAAATTAGGGTGGCTTTCCACTATATGGATAAGGATATAAGAAAAATTCTAACAAGTATGATACATCCAAGGTTGGAATATGCAGCAATGATGTGGTTACTAAATATAAAACAGATATAAGAAAATTAAAAAGGATCCAAAGAGTTCCCACAAAAATGGTACCAGAACTAAGAGATTTAATGTATGAAGACAGGTTAAAAAAAATGGGACTCCCAACTCTGCAAGATAGAAGGGAGTGAGGATAATTAATAATTCTATACAAGAGAGTAAATGACATTGAAAAGCTGGACAAGCAGGGCCTGGTGATGATGAAGGAAGAAACTAAACAGATAAGAGGACACTCAAAGAAGATTAAAAAGGGTTGGTGTTTAAAGAAAATTGAGAAATGCAGTTTCCCACACAGAACTGTGGATATTTTGAATGAATAAAAGAAGAGGTTGTTACAGCAACCAACATACATAAATTCAAGGAAATGTTGGATATATGAAGATATGGAAACAGGACACTATGAACCCTGCTTGAACCTTGTATAATTCAACTAGGTAAATACACACAAGCACCACAGAGAGAGAGAGAGAGAGAGAGAGAGAGAGAGAGAGAGAGAGAGAGAGAGAGAGAGAGAGAGAGAGAGAGAGAGAGAGAGAGAGAGCACCACACATAGAGAGGGAGTAATGTGCCACAACAAGAAGTCAGAAAATATAAGTTTTGCAACCATCCATAACTTGCAACTCAGTTTTTTTTGTTTATATATATATATATATATATATATATATATATATATATATATATATATATATATATATATATATATATATATATATATATATATATGGTGGCCCTTATTTTCAATTTTTCTAAGTTTGTTGGGCACCCCTCAAAAACATTCCCTTCAGCATAGACACAACAAAGATCAAAGATTATTTAAATTGAATGTTATTTACTGGTAGCACCAGGTATCCAAAGTCTTCCCATATAGGGATCTGTTGATCAATGATGAAACAATGATGTCATTTAGTCCCATTGTCCTAATGATGATGCATTGTTTCAGTGAGGTGTGTAGATCATAGCACTGAGTTGTTGCTGCTACATTTTCTGGGCATGTGTAACTCTGGGTAATCTGTAGTGCAATCTGCCAGGGCATAATGACTCATGACTGGTGTCATGCATCTGGCAACTGCTCCAGTTTTATTGTTGACAATGGTAGTGAGTGCTTGTTGCGTGTTGATGTTGGTTTTGTATTCCATGATATATATATCCCTTTAAACACTTCTTTCCATTTTATTTTTATTAAATCAGATTGCACTATTATTATTAGAACTTGTTGAAGGCGATGAAAAGGGAAAAATCTTGCTTTTATTAGATCGAGTGGTCTATTGTTAATGATAGGTAATAATTGTGTCCACTTGTGGATAAATGGACAACATGATTTCTTTAATGAAGCATCTTTTCTCTTTCACAGATGGCAATAAGTCATTTGCGCGATTTACTTGAGAGGGAAGAATTTTTCTACCTTCACAATGAAGAGAAAAAGGCCGTTCGTGAAGCAGCTACAGGAGCAGTTGGTGCTGCTCTTCCCCTCTAGGACAAGGCTGGAATTCCTGTGCATCTAAAGAAGCATCTTATCAATAAACTGAAGGTGCTCTTTAACTTGTGGAAATCTCACAGGAAGGGAACGAAGAAGGAGTCGCAGTCCAGCACAAGAGTGAGAAGGATTTCAAGGATGATCCGGACAATCTCTTTGATATGGTTCACCAGGATACTCTGAACACGATAACCATCGAGGACGATAAACAGTTCCTTCTGGCACAGTGGCAGACAGGAAGGATTGAATCAATGGTCAGTGTGGACATTGTCCCAGCTAGAAAGGAGCCCCAAGCACAGAAGAGAAAGAACTTTAAGGAGCTGTACTGTCAGTGGAGCAAGAGGGAATAGAGAAACTGATTGGAGTTCCCAAGCTATTTGGAAGGGGGATGGGGGAGAACCAGGCTTCAGCCATCATCACATCTCTGGAAGAGTGAGAAATCTCAGAAAGAGTCATTGGGATGTGGTTTGATACAACTGTTTCCAATACAGGTATACGATCAGGAACTTGCCTCCACATTGAGCAGAAGGTGGGTTGGGATCTGTTCTACTTTGCCTGTTGCCACCATTCTAGAGCTGGTCCTGTCTGCAGCATTTAAAGCTGAGATGAAGTTGATGACAAGTGGACCCTGTCTTCCTCTTCAAGAGGTTCAAATCTCAGTGGGAATCTATCAACAAGACAGCCTATCAAATAGCACTTAAAGATGAGAGCCTTTGCCAGCAACTGCCCTCAGACCTGATACAGCAGGTTACATCTGCCAACTCCCAACTGACCAATCGTCACCCATGAGATGATTACAGGGAGTTCCTGAAGCTCACTCTTGTTTTCCCGGGAAAAATTCCTCCACAAGGTGTT
>CM035190.1:11864410-11909410 GCA_020233015.1 Callinectes sapidus
AAATTTTGAGAGCATACGTCTTCAGTCATCCTCTTTCTATCCTGTGAGTTTTAAAGCAATCGAAAAAAACTCAACTCCTGACCCTCAACATTCCTAAGTATCCTACATATATCACTGTGTACTCAAAATGAACTCAAAGAAAAATGCAACTTAATACTTGACCAATTTGTGCTTAGAATTTCAGTCTGATTTTCAGATATGATGCTAGTATAGCATCAATAAGTAACATATTAGAGTTCCATGGAGATTGGAGAAGACTGACATTGCAAAACAATAACTTGATTGCAATGACTCTTAAGTAGCATCAGTATTCAGTGTTAGAATTAAACCTATATAACCGTTCACCTATCGGGGGGCTGAGAATCGTTTAGGAAAACAGGTTTTAATAGGTTTCAACTCTCTTTGAATACTGATTGTTACGTAAGAGGCCAAAAGAGGAGAGTTTACCCGTCTCGCAAGCTGATTTTGCGAGACTAAATGAAAATTTTGATACTTAAGAGTGCAGACTTGACCTTTAATGAATCCAACCTAGAAATCCTTATTCAGTGGTTTTCCATGGAGAGTAACAAGGTGAATCCACTCATATAATGAACAATTTGATTGCAGTGATAAATAGTTTAAAACATGACAGGGGTAAAACTCTTCAGTCCACACACATTCTTAAGTAGCAAATGAAGGTTTCATTCTGTCTGCCAGACTAAAGTAAACCCTCCAAAATTCGTAAAATTCTTTGCTTGCATTACTTTTTTTATATGAATTTATTGTCTGAAAAAGAAAGAAGTAAAATAACTCATAAACTGTTAAGTTTAGGTGATTTATGTCTTCTATAAAGCTCATGTTATTTTTAATTTTCCTATGGATTGGTTACCATGATTTAAAGAAATAATAGGAAGGTAAGAAAAAACGTTTTGCGCATGCGCACCATTCACTTAAGAAGTATCTTTCTAACATGATGAGAATTGCATTACCTAATATATATTATGCGAAAGTTTAATTGATATTTGATTAAAACTTATCGAGTCATAAGATTTTTGTTTAATTTTTTGGATATTCATTAATCACCATTACTCAAATAAAAAAATATATGTGAAATTAGAACGAACAAATCATATTCCTTTAAAGTTTGATCTTTTCTACCAAAAAATGATGTAACAAAAAATCATGCAACCATTACGTGGCAAATGGCTTATTTAGTCTTCCCCAATTCTACATATTTCGTCTGAAAAGAGTGAGTCTCTTTCCCCTCCTACATAGCCCAACGCCTCTCTCCTTCTATGGGTGATGTGGGCGAGTGTCCGCCTTCCTCATCTTCTGCAGGTAGCATTCTAGTCTGCTACCCTAGAAAGCAAATGGCATATTTAGTCTTTCCCCATTTCAAACAATTTACGTCAGAAAATAATGATTCTCTTTCCCCTCCTACATAATCCAACTCCTCTCTCTCCCTAAAAGCGAAGTTAGCAAGGGTCCGCCCTCCTCATCTATATAATTGTAGTTTAAAGCGTCGGATACGGTTTTCCTATTGATGGGGAAAAGTTGTATAAACGCAACAAGTGTGCAAAAATTTTATTGACATCGAGCAAACAGTATTAAATTTTTAAAGATATATCACTTTTTTGGGTGAGAGGCATTTGGCTAGATTATTCATGCTACTTCAGGGAGCAAGTGTGCTTAAGTAACACTGAACTTCGTTAGTCCGCAGGTAACATTCTAGTCTGCTACCCTGGCATGGTTTAGTCCGCCACGAGACTTGTAACTTTCGCCACCATGACTCAGCAATTCCTTAAGTAACATGCTTTCAGTCCTTAAGTAACTGAAATCGTCATTTTTCAGTGCAGACTAGAATGTCAGACCAACATGAAATCGGATGTTACCTAAGCGATATCGAAAAACGTATAACCGTCTCGCTGTGCTACCTAAGCAGCATGCTACCTAGACTGAAAGTCATTCCAAGTCTGTCGCGAGACAGGTTAGTTTTACCCTACCCCACGCTATCATCATTATGTTAGATCCTTCCTTGATGAGATCTTGCCAAACAGGTGGACTGGATGGAGGGGTTTTGTTGAAAACCCACCACGTTCATCAAACCTCTTTTTATGAGGATATATAAAAGACAAAGTCTACGCAATGAAAACTGCAACGATCGCTGAATTGAGAGCAACCATTGAATGTGAATTCACGCAAATACCATGGGAATTCTTTCATGATGTGCGTTATTCCATCGCTTTGCGTTGTCGGCAGTGTCTGGACCAGAATGGACATCAGCTTGAGAACAGGCAGTGACAGAACAATAGAATGATGTTTGTAAATTCCTTTACATGTTGAAAACTAAACAAATAATAATAAACACTACTTTACAATTGTTTAAAGTGTGTTTACATTTTTTTGAGACACCCAATATATATATATATATATATATATATATATATATATATATATATACACAGTCATACCTCTACATACGAGTGTTTCATGAAACAAATTTTTCAAGATACGAGCTGGAAAACAAGCCTAATTGTTGCCTATGATACGAGTAAATATTCACTATGCGAGCAGCGAGCATTTAGTTGTGCCAAGCCATCACCAGTTTCCAGCAGCGGCGTTAGGTTATAACTTTGGCTGAAATCAAGGAAATCTTGGGATATTACGAGAAAGTAACTGATTTCATTGAAAAGAAACACCCTGAAAAAGTTCACACTGGTCGTATTGCTGCTCAGTTTAATGACATTTGCCTTACACATTTTAGAAACATTTTAAAAAATAGAGAAAAGCAGTCGTCTTTAGATAGATTTTTCAAGAAACAACGTCTATCTGGTGACAGTGAGGGTGGAAGTGAAGAAAAAAGCGAAACCAGTGAATGAAAAAAAAAAAAAAAAAAAAAAATATATATATATATATATATATATATATATATATATATATATATATATATATATATATATATATATATATATATATATATATATAAGATAAAAAAACTAGTGTTGATTAAGTTGTTTTGAAGTCTCTATCAATTTCATTACATTTATTATGTAAATTTAATTCTCGTCAGCTGATTTCACTCCTCCCCTCCTCAGCCACCATCTTACGCTTCCGCTGTGCGAATTAACCTACGTACATTTTTTATCACTTGATATTTACATTATTTGTTCATTTATTTACATTGTTTGTATTTATAACATTTATTTTAATAACAAATGCCGTTCACCACTGTTTTCCTTATTAATGTTAACTTTCTTTCAGTGTACATTGGTATTACCTAACTAATTTGCATGTTTTTCTCATGTTGGAATGCATTATTCAGTTTTACATGTATTTGAATAGGAAATCTTGTTCCACCATGTGAGCAATTTCAGGATACTAGCTCAGTTGCGGAACAAATTTAACTCGTATGTAGAGGTATGACTGTATATATATATATATATATATATATATATATATATATATAAATGGAAGGAAAGTCATAACTTTTCAGAAATAAAAGATTAAATTGTTTGTGTTGGAAAGTTGAAAATATTTTATAGTCAAGTGCTCTTAGCACTTTGGTTTAGAAGTTGCAGGACACTTAACCACCGACATACATCAATAATAAATGGCTGCACACAGGCTATCTTGCAATGTCTTCTTGATCACTTCTGCCATACATCATTTGTTATGCATTAACTATTTATTTGTTAGAATACAATGCATTCTTGAACTTAGTTATATCTTTATTTAAGAAAATCAAGAAATGTAATCAGGAAATATCCTCATGATGTCATGATGTTGGTACCCCCTCTTCTTCCACTCACCACCCATTGTCAATACTTAAGCGTGCTCATATAAAAGTCACCTGTAAATTATGTAAACCATGGCAATAAAATCATTTGACCATAGAATATTTCTGACTTAAAATGACTTGATCTTTCATACTACAATATGGTATTCCCCATCTATTCATGGTTGGGCATTTGTGGGTTCGTATATCTGTAGATTAAAAAAAGTCTTTTTTGGAGAAGACAGAATTCCAAAGTAATATCTTCATTTGAGATGGCAAGCTGTCCCCAGCATCTACAATGGTTTTATCTAATGTTGATCTGAAATCATAAAAGTGATGAGCAAGGTAATCTCAAAGGCAGAGGAACACATATATACTGGGAGGCAAACTATTGGCACAATCAGCTGATCTTCCTCTTCTTGTGACCACAACATGCTGACCTCAAGAGGAAATAACTGACACGGTGGTCAAGATTTTGTGGAATATTCCACAATGTTTTCTGTGGAATGTTGCCTTCTTTGGACCTAACTACAAAATTCTCCTGAACCTGTCTTGTGTGCCCATGTCTTTATTTTTGTTCCAGATAGGTAAGTTGTGATCACAAGAAGAGGAAGGTCAGCAAATAGCTCCATTAGTTTGTCGTATGTATGTTCCACAGCTGAGTCTGCACAATGAGTTCATTGGAATTTGTTTTTGCCAAGTGATTAAAAAATATGAAATGTATATTTTATGTTTAAACTATAAACACAGGTATTTCCTAGCCACATAAAAGTTGCATCCAAGACTTGTTTATTTTTGTTATTTGCAGGAATGCAGTAACCTCTACAATGAATACTGCATTTATATATAGCAAACCCTCTACAAATTGGATATGTATGAGTCAGGTATCAGATAAACAGGATTTTATATGCCACTGAATTATTTTCATCTAATCAGATTGGTGATATATGCAGTGGGGATCCAGTCCAGTTTCTCACAAAACCAACCAGCCATGCTGACACACATTGTGATTATACACACCCTACACTGCTCTTACATTCCTCAGTTCCAAAATCGTGTTCTGGACGGTTATGGAGCATTCAGCAGTGCACTATGGTGGGAGTTATGACATTATTCACGGCTTACAGAAGCTCAGAGTTATACACACTACATTACTCCCAGGTTCCTCCATTCCAAAAATTGTGCTCTGGAAAATACTGGAAGGTTATGAAGCACTCTGCAGTGCAGTATAGAAACTCGCATGTGACTGTATCCTACACTGCTTCTCCATTTTAAAATCATATTCTGGAAAATTCCAGAAGTTTATGGAGTGTTCCACAATGCACTATATTGGAGTTTTGATGGCTTAAGGAAGCTCATAAGTGATACACATACCTCCTCGTGGTGGGGAGACAATGTTGATAAACACTTCTCACAGGGATCTGTGGCCTTTCTCCTTCTCTTGTCTTTATTTCATGTGCATGAATGTATTCTCATTGATATATATATATATATATATATATATATATATATATATATATATATATATATATATATATATATATATATATATATATCTTTTTTTTTCTTTTTTTTAGATTCTACAGCCATTTTAGGAATATTGCTAAAACTCAGAAAAATTTGATATTTTGGAACTTGTGTTTTGCCACATTATGAAGTTTTGGATTTTTATCAAACAGGTAAGTGTAGTTTAACAATACAATTATTATCTGTTGTATACAAATTAAGTTTTGATGACAAAAAAATATTTTTGGTGATTTTGGTTATATAGCAGGATAAATTGGATAAATCAGATCCTTGGATATTTTGACAAGGGTTTTCCCTAATTGATCTAATTTATAGAGGGTTTACTGTATATGTATCACCCCAAATTGAAATTTTCAATGCTATATACTTAGGATCACGTAAACAGGTCCCATATAGACCTTCATATTATATCAAATATGAAAACTTAAATCTTTTACATATGTCCTACTAAATAACTCTAATGAATAATAAAGTTCAATGAAGAAGCTTCCTTTGTCATAATAAAACATGGCAATGCTCACAAACTCCACTGCCCTCCTTTCATGCTAAAGGCTTAACTTTCATAATGCACGTAAGGATTTTACTCTTCCAGTGGATGGGAGTCTGTTCTGCTGCAAATAGCATAAAAATAGAGGATGGATGCTACCATTCCCATGGGTTAAAATTTTCAGTCAATAAGCCTACGGTATTCATTGCATCCATACCAACTAACAGACCTTTGGCTCTGTATGATGGAAGCATACATTAATATAGACAGACACCACCATAGTGTGTGTGTGTGTGTGTGTGTGTGTGTGTGTGTGTGTGTGTGTGTGTGTGTGTGTGTGTGTGTGTGTGTGTGGCGTTTTAAAGACACTTGCAAAGGTGTAAATCATTATATCAACCAAATTCATACTACATAAGAAAAATTATAAAATGCTGTTATAAAACAAAAAGGATTTCATCATGTAGAAAAATATAATTTGCATATTAATCACTATATGGTGTCTAAGAACTAGTTTCATTATTAAAATACATGAGAGCTTATAACACCACTTGTAATCCCACTGTGAACAGTTTCAATAAACTAATATTTTCTTCTAAGCTATACACTGCATTCTGTCATACTGACAAGATTTCCATACCTTCAGCTTTGTACTCCTGTTTCCTTACATCACTCTTAACCCTACAAGAGGTAGAAGAGGGCTTTAGTTCTGAAGAATAATAACTACCTTAAGTATTATAAACTGAAAGGAAATATAAAATCTATGACAGAATTATAAGAAGCTACAGCTACAGGAACTACAACAAACACTGACTACTGCAATACAACACAAGCTTGAGGGATTATGCCAATCAGGTACTTCGTTTCTTGCATGACTGAGGGAACATTCTCAAGTTCATTTACAGTAAATGTTTCCATCTATTCAAAATTATGTTTGTTTTAGACATCAATTTCTTCTTGTCTGATGATTAAGGAATTCTGATACGAGAAGAGGAGTACCACTTCCAACACTGTGATGTCTCTACATTCTACAGTTGAATTTATCAGTCAACTGTACATCCAACAATATTGCAGCAGACACTTATAACTATTCTGGCACTACATACAAATAATAGAAATAACTGTTAATGCCTCATTAAAAAAAAAAAAAAAAAAAAAAAAAAAAAAAAAAAAAAAAAAAAAAAAAAAAAAAAAAAAAAAAAAAAAAAAAAAAAAAAAAAAAAACTTAGGGATCAGTTTCATACCAACTTGCCCGTTCAAAGTCAATACCAGTATTTTTCACAAAAATTTCTTGGGTGTACAATACCTGTCAAAACAATGGTCATTACAACATCACAATATAGAATTCAAAACCAATCTCAGTGGTATGGGAGAAATATGCCTCACTTCAGTTAAAAGCTTTGGATTGCTACAAAAAAAAATAAAAAAATAAAAAAATAAATGGAAAGACAATTTCTAATTGTAAGTTATTTTGAAAGCCTTGATTTTGATTAATAGGCATAGCTTCATATCTACACATAATGGGTGGCAAAAAGAGATTTCCTGACCAAGGAACACACTACATCTATCATTGGTCTTTACACAATAAAGGCCAATAACAGAAATATCAAGAATGTAGGGTATGATTGAGGCATCCATATATATATATGATAAGAGAGCACCACCAGAACATGAAGGATGAAAATGATGCAAAGAATCTGTTTGCATTGTTTTCTGTTCATAAGTCAAGTATCTGATGCTCTTTGCATTAAAACATGAGAATCAAAGGAAAATTACTTACATTTATTTGAAAATTGATCTGACTGGAGTGTGCAAGATGATCTTTATTATAATTATAAAGTTCAGTTCTGCAGGTTTCCTGCACAGGAAATCTTTCATCACCTTAGTGCACCTGCTTTTGCCAGGAAATATGCGTAATACGAAATGAATAAGAGGTAATAATAAATGTGATGATGAATCCATCTCTACAAATGTCTAACAACCTCATCAAAAATGTGTTGGGATCCTGAACATTATAAATTGACCCAAGATTTGTTTCAAGTTGAGAAGTCTCAATATGTGTACCATCTGGGAAAACTTCAAATATCATGGGAGTGGCTGGTGATGTTGATATATAAATATGAACTGTAACTATCATCTACAGGTTCAGTGCAATTTTCTTTCCATCTAGTTCACTTAAATTTTTTAACACTGCCACTTTTATGTACAAGACAAATCTTGCCACACATTGACATCAGTTCAAACAATTAAGAGATTGCAAACCAGACAAAGCCAACTAATGGCCACCCATACTCTCTGATCTGAACTCAACAAGAGATATTTGATCAGTACTGAAAAAAGTTTGCTAAGACAGGGTATCTCAAACCTCTTAAAGCCAGAGATTGCATTTAGGGAGAGGACTAATGTCTATCCAAAAATACTCAAGAACTTCTCTGATTCTGTTTCTTCGAAATAATCTTGATTTGAACAGTACTTCTTTAATTTTCTACCACTGAAATTGTTGACACCCTGAAGATATTAGTGGCTACCATTTTGACAGGTAGTGTATATACAGTAGAGTCTCAGACTTGGTTGACTACTTACTGATATGTATATCTTACTGGTAAATCATAAACCAGTGAATCAGCTATTATTCCAATGCTTTAAAAAGAAATTAGTGCCTGGAATAGTAACTGCAGTAATCTTCTTTCCCTTCACTTTATGAAAAGGCAGTTTTTATATGAAAATACAACAAAAATAAAGAATAAATGTTAAACAGCGTTAATACTATCCTTAAATCAGTGAATTATCCAGTAACTGCACTAGTAGTAAGAAAAATCAGAGTTAAGAGCTTGGTGACAGACAAGTGTGAAACTAAAATCCATCAAAACTCAAATTCATTTTCATTTTTAAAAATTATTTCAGAATTGAATTCTAAACATAAAGCAGTCTCATTTGCCGTTGCTTTATAATGACACAGTCACAAGCATTTTTTGGTGACAAAACTTATTGGATAGAAAAATGTATCAGGTACTATGCTAATTGTGAAGGATATCAAACAAAATTTGATAGAAAAGCATTGCAGCAAGTCATTTAGCAAGGAAAGAGGAGTGATAAGTGTGTCTGGAGTGGTATTAAAGGTTTCCTATTACAATCTAGTTGACACACAAACAATGCATGTACTGGCACAAAACCAATTATAGGGTAATCATGTCCAAGTCCAGTCTAAACTTGAATTGTGTGTTGAATTCTAAATATTATCTTCCAAAAAAGTGCTCATGAGATAATGCTTCCGTGGCTTCAGTACTGCCTATGTTCTCCTTTGCTTTGATTGGATACTTCTGTCTTACTGAATTTACATACCTAATGCACCTGCTGGAGCACTTTCATTTATCAGTTGATCATGCATCTATCAGATATTATAGTCTGCATTACAGAAATACATTTCTTTAGTCAGAGCAGATGCAAAACTAAGCATTACACACTCCAATTCCATCAGTTTCATGGATAGTTGTATACATTCTACACAAGCTAGCAATAATTTAACAAAATTATTGGACACACAATCTAGAATCTGAGGTTTGTTCCACACATGATGCATGGCTGCATACTTTTACCTAACTGCACCTATAATTTATTCATGATCACGGTAAGCCCACAAGAATAACTATTGTGGTAACCAGTTACCCATACTAAACATCCAATTCTAAGTGACTATTACCTTCACTACCATTTTGTTTATCAAAGTCAGATCTGCTATTTGGGAGCTCTGGCATATCCTAACTAGTCACACTAGACTTGGCACTTAAAGAATGAAGACAACTTATGCAGTTAGATCTTTAGATCAATTAAAAAATGAGTATGGACTGCCTTTTCCCATTAAATAATAAGAGCAAGGGACAGGAGAGAACTGTCATAACAATGGCTGCCACATAAATATGGGCTACATGTGTATCACATTTACACACACATCACCAAATGCCAAATATCAAGCATGAGACTCTACTGCATATTTCTGTTACATTAAACATATATATAGTCCTTTCAACATTTTGTGTTTAACTATGTTATCTGAATGATTCTTATGAAATGCTGCAAAATTAGTTATAAAGTTTTTTTCCTATGGATGAAACTCTATTTGCATAATCAAAGGTACACATTAGCTAGTGTCACAACCCTTAATATATTCAAGATGGGAACACTTCATCAAAACCAGGCAATGTGGGGAATTGAGAGGCAGCTCTTGAGACTGATGTACTTGAGGTTGTGGAGGTGGCAGGAGTGGTAGCAGCAGCAACAGTGGTGGATGTGGTGGCAGCAACAGGTATAACACTTCCTGAGAGCTGGGATACTGGCCCTGGGGAGCGCAGAGACCTTGTAGAGACACCCGATGATTCACTTGACATTAAACTAACAGACATTATGCCTTCTGGGCTGTATTCTTCCCTTGGAGATGTAGTAATGAGACCTCTTGGTTCTGTGGATTCCTGTGGGAAATTCTGCAATACTGACTCTTTTTGGTCCTCTGGCATCAGACGTAACATAACAGACTCCAGATTGCTGCGCTGAGACTCCCCTTCATCACTACGGCTTGAAGCAGGTTCTAGTAAAGTAGGACCAGGAAGATTAATTGAACCTGAGGGCAGATACATCCCAAGAATCTTACTTAAATCATCCCCTCCAGGGCTTATCTCCTCCATGCTTGGCTGGAGTTCAGGCTCCTCCTTTACTGTTTCCTCAAATATGTCTTGTTGGAATGGTGTGATGAATTGGGGTTCGCCTTGTTCCAGAAGACCAGTAGAACCTGAGAGGGCAGAGGAGCCAGACAGCCCAGATGGCCCTGCCACTGGCTCTGGTAACAATACCAAGGGTATTGGATGAACGTTTGGTGTAGAGGGGGATGAAGAAGTAACATTTATATTAGGGGATATTGCTTGAGGTGCAGAACTTGATGTGGCACTGAAATCAAGACCCTCCATACGACTTAAATCTGCAATACCATGGCTTTTCTTAATGTGCCTCACTAAATGATCTTTCCTGCCAAATTTTTGAGGGCAAATAGTGCAGCTAAAATCCCTTTTACCAGTATGAACGACAAGGTGACGCTTCACATCTTTCCGTGTAAAGAACCGACGGTCACAGTGATCACACTGAAATTTCTTTTCACTCGGACTTTTCACAGAACGTGATCCCACATGTACTTTAAGATGATAGATGAGGTCAGGCTTTGTTTCAAACATTTTCTGACAAATTTTGCACTGCAAATCTCCTTCTTCAGCAGCATGCACTGCACAGTGTTTTCTATAGGACATATAAGAATTGTACTCTTTACCACAGTCAACTTTTTCACACTTAAACTGCTTGTTAGGTTCATGGATTTGAATATGGTTTTTTAGATGATCTTTACGGTGAAAACTACGTTCACAGCGAGGACATTGGTGTTGCCGTTCAGTGGTGTGTATCAGCTGGTGCCGCACTAACTTGAACCGGGAGGAAAATGCCTTGTGGCAGAGGCTGCACGAGAAAGGCCGCTCTCCAGTATGGGAGTATGAATGCTGCTTTAATTTTCCAGGACTAAGAAATATTTTTTTACAAATATCACAAGCATACACACTACCTCTTCCTCTGGGACTTGATCTTGGGCTCCTGCGGTGAGGGGATAAAACTTCAAGTTCTTCAGAGTCACTTGATTCCTCTGAAGAATCAACTTCCACTTTTAACTTTGACAGAGGCTTACCAGTTGGTTGCTGCTGCTGCTGTTGTTGCAAACCTTTCCTCGTTACTGCTCTCTTACCTGAAGTGGAAGGGACAGGCGTGTCAGATTCTCCTCCACTTCTCCTGCTACTCTTCTTGCCTTGTCTTCCACGACTACTTACAGCTTCACTTTTGGGGGTTTCAGTTGTTCTTACACAGCGGTGGTTAGCCAAGCTGGCAGCACTACTGAAAACAACTTCACATCCACGACAACGGAACCTTTGACGAGTGCGAAACTGCCATGAAACACCTTCCTCTGAAAAGATATATGTTTACATAGGGACTTTTATAAAAAAGTTATAATATAATGAAATTCTTTTTTTAATTTTCAGGGATGCTACACATAAATTTCTTTAATAAGTTTTATATACATACAGATAACTCTCAATTTACACGTGTTGCATTCTTGAAGGGATTGGATGAAACAAAAACAACATAAAGCAAACAATATCTATATATATATATATATATATATATATATATATATATATATATATATATATATATATATACACACACACACACACACAGATACCTCTTGTTTTACATGTGTTTGTTTTCTGCATTTTTCAATTTACATGAGGTCCAAAATCCTGTACAAAATATATAATTTACGTTTCTTTTCACTTACATGTGATATTTCATTGAGTGGCCAACAGATGTCTCATGCAAGTTCCTTTAAACCACTGACTGCGTGACAGTCAGTTCCCTCACTCAATTATATTACTATCATGGCAAATAATAATTCTTCTTCCCTTCTATCCTTCAATAAGGAAAAGTGCTCCAAAACAGCCTCTTTTTGAAATTGCTACTGGGAAAGATTCAAAAGAATTCCCTCAAGTCTTAAAAGTGGTTTCATTTACCTTTAACTGACAGTGATTGTTTATGTTAGTGTGCCCTGTGCCATTTTGTGGGGCAGTGACTGTTCATGTAAGAAGCATTTTTCATGCTCACAATTTCAAATCTGGCACAGATGTTTCCTCTCTGCATGATAGTCTTACCATATGGCAACACTTCTCAATGACGGAGGCTATATATAACAGGACCCTCCCCACTACACACCAGACCATATTTCTCTGCTACTGAGGTGACATCTGGCAACTCTCAAGCACATGTCAAGAAGAAAGACCACTCCAGCTGAGATGATGGATGATATCAGTGATATATCAGGATAGAATATATTAGGAAGTGATTTAGAGGACAATGACAATAGTGAGTGGTGTTGATTCAGAAGAAAGTGAAGAGAGCACTACTGATGAGGATGACAAGCTGGAAGAAGAAACTGAGAGCAGAGGATGCTGGCTGCCATCCACATAGCTATTGCTACACAAGGAGAGGGATATTCATGAGAGAGAGAGAGAGAGAGAGAGAGAGAGAGAGAGAGAGAGAGAGAGAGAGAGAGAGAGAGAGAGAGAGAGAGAGAGAGAGAGAGAGAGAGAGAGAGAGAGAGAGAGAGAGAGAAAACAAACCCATGGTATTTCCCAACCTGGAGCCTTACATCATACCCAAGCAAAATAGTGATTTGTTAGGCTATAACATGACTGTCAGATATCATTGTTTGCTAACAAGCATGTCACTGCAATTAGTATCAAAATGGGCAAAGATTTATGTAACTAAAATAGTTGTGTGCCATTTATAAAGTGCATGTATTTTATCTGGAAATAGAGAGAGAAAATGCATTGAGCAGCCTCTCAATTAAGTGTTAATCTAAAACTTCGATATTGAAATAAATCTTATGAAAAATCATATTTGTACAACATCTGGTAGGTGACAATATCACCATAGTCACAATTATGGTGGCAAGATTGCATTATTGTGCTTAGCAACTTACCCATCCAAAACCATGTCCTTTATGGATACTTATCACTATCAATAAAACATACCAGCTAAAAACTATCATATTATATTTAGTATTACAAATTTTTATAAGTCCTTCAGAGTACACAAGGGAATACAAAGACAGGAATAAGCAGTGGTTCCTTTCTCACATCAACACTTTGAAAATTATGAAGACAATTCAGAAAAAAAAAGATATAGCTATAGATAAAACAGTTAAGAAACAAAATCTTTATAAGAGAATATGTGTAGGCTTAAATATAACTGAACTAAATGAAGAAAGCTCTCATTGCTTCAGCCAATACAACCAGATATTTAATATTTGTATGATAATTATGATTTGGTACTAACAACAACTTTCTTGAAGCACCTATTGTCTTTTGATAATCCTTTTAGCTAAGATGACTTGGTTAAAGCTGTGCAACTTGCAATTGTAATTGCAATTTAAAACATTCGAGTAATAGAGGATACAAAAGTACTTTACGTGATTCTCTATGTAAGATCCCATATCATAAAATTGAAGTTAATATTTGGGATCATAATTTATAGATACTAACATTAAGAATTTTTGTAATGAAATTCTGCACTGTTTCAGCAAATTATGTATACATTATGGAAAGCAATACTAACCAGCAAGTATTCTTGTTCCCATCCTTTCAGCATAGTCCTTGGAATACCAAACTTTGAGCTCACATTGTGCTGGAATTTCCTGGAAAAGAAGTATTTGCATGTTCAAAGTATTCATGGAAAGAAATCAAATTTAACATAGCATAAACAGCAATACATATGGAGTCATCCATACGTATTGCAATACATATGGTGTCATCAATTCAGAAACTAGCTTTTGGAAACACAAGGAAGTGGTTGAAAAAGATCCATTTTCGGTATACCTATCCATTATATAACCTTATGTTAACAAATTGCGCTCTCTCTCTCTCTCTCTTACATACATATATCAAAATTTTTGTTCTTTCATATTACAAAGATCCCATCATACTATTAGCATTTGTAGTATATTCTATGAATGAGGGTAGAATGACATGGAAAGATAGTACATATATCAATCAATCATGGGGGGCATACGCCAGGGGGCGCATTGCCTCGCCTAGCCTACGGCTCCACTCCTGGCAGTCACGCCTCGCGAGTCTCCATGCAGGCTCCCTTCCCATACCGAGTGACTCCCAGCAGGAGGCATCGACTTGCCGCTGCCAAGATTTCTGTGGGCGTCCCCTAGGCCTCCTCTAAGTCGGGTTGTCCCTGACGGAAACAACCCGACAAGCAGGATTGGTTTCCGGGTATCGCGCCACATGCCCATATAGCCGCAGTTGGCGCTGACGGACTATGCTAGTAATAGGCCTCGAATCGGTCTCACGGAACAGTCGCTGATTTGACACAAAGTCATACCAGCGGTATCCCATGATCCTGCGAAGGCATCTAGTACCAAAGACATCAATTCACCTCTTCATGTCGGTGTTCAGTGTCCATGTCTCACAACCATAGAGTAAGACAGGGATCACCAGCGACTTGAAGATCCGAATCTTTGTCCGTCTGCACAGGTATCGACAACGCCAAATACTCGTGTTGAGTGAGTCCATAATGCCGTGGGCCAGGCCAATCCGCCGTGTGACTTCTTGGCTCGACCCACCATCGTTATGTACTACACTACCAAGGTATGTGAAGTTTTTCTTCAAGATCTCAATGTCCTTGCCACACGTATGGACAGACTGTACTGTTTCATCCAGCACGCCTCCAAACACCTGGACCTTGGTCTTGGCCCAGGAAACTTGAAGTCCCAAGGGCTTCACCTCCTCGTGCAGTGCCTCTAGAGCCATTACCAGAACCTCCAGTGACTCAGCGAAGATTACTGCATCATCAGCAAAAACAAGATCTGTAATCTCAGTGTTGCCAACAGATGCTCTACAATGACTTTGTTCTACAACTCTACCTAGTACCCAATCCATACATGTGTTGAAAGGTGATGGAGCAAGCACACAGCCCTGCCTCACACCTGTATTCACAGGGAAGAAGCTGGACACGCCTCCTCCACACTTCACAGCACTTACAGTCCCGGAGTACAGGCCAGTTAATCGACCAATAATCCTTGCAGGAATCCCACGGAGACGCAGAAGATCCCAGAGTGTCTCTCGATGCACTGAGTCAAACGCCTTCTTGAGATCGACATAGGCTGCAAGCATTCCCTGTCGAAACTCACGTTGGCGCTCCACCATTACGCGAAGCGCTAGGATACGGTCAGTTGTTGACTTACCAGGCATGAACCCTGACTGTTCAGGTCTCTGGTGCTTCAGCAGGTGAGTACGGATCCGCATCAGCACCAAATGGGCAAGCACCTTGCCTGGTACGCTGAGCAGCATTATTCCACGGTAGTTGCTGCAGTCTTGACGGTCCCCTTTCCCCTTCCAGATAGGGACGACCAACCCCTTCTTCCAGTCAGGGGGAATGGTACCTGAATGCCATACAGCAGTCAAGACAGCATGCAACCCACGGATCATGGCTTCACCCCCAGCTTTGAGCAGCTCCGCACTGATGTTACAGATGCCTTTCCACCCTTCAACTTTGCCACAGCTTCTTTGTCAATGGAGGGTGCAGTTTCGTCAATGGGTGAATCAGCATCCAGCGTCTGCAATCCTGCAGTCTGGAGCTGTCCGCTTGGAGGATCCACCGTGAACAGCTGCTCAAAGCACTCAGCCCAACGAGCCATCTGCTCATCTGCGTCCGATATGAGGCAACCATCTGCTGTTCGGATAGCACTCACCTGAGAAGTAGACTTGGAGCGGAGTTTCTTCAGAGCTCGATAGGCAGGTCTGAGGTCATTAGCATTTAAATGACACTCGACATCCTCAGCGAGATCCCTGACGTACCTCTCCTTGTCTCTTCTCAGGAGAGTTCTAGTCCTACGTGACAGAACCCTGTACTGGTCATGGTCCCCATACATATATACATACATACATACATACATACATACATACATATATATATATATATATATATATATATATATATATATATACACCACTCGTTTTACGTTTGTTCGCTTTACGTGTTTTCGAATTTATGCGGGGTCCAAAATTCCCCCCAAAATTTATAACTTGGGCACGTTTCTTTTCACTTGTATGCGATATTTTCTTGAGTGGCCAACAGATGTCTCACATGAGTTCCTTTACGCAACCCAAACAACAACAGTTACACAATCATATGTGCGTACAATATATATATATATATATATATATATATATATCTATATCTATATATATATATATATATCAGTGTCCTCACTCAATTGGGTTATTATCATGGCAAAATTTCTTGACATTAACGTGCACAATTCCAGGTAAAACTTAGTTCCAAATGACAGAGATATTCATTATTTCATATTCATGATGAGGTTTATTGCTGGAGCCTCACTGGACACTTTGGAGTCATAATATGATAGGCTTGGTTGGTAATTCTCATTACTACCTTGTCATGTAGTATTGATTTTATAATGAAATTAGCTGTGAAGACTATGATTGGCTACCTTAACATAAAGTATTTACTGACACCAAAGTTTCGCCAACTGATTATTATTGCACAGGTGGTGCCGATGTTATGTATGTATATATATATATACATACAAACACGTCTGTGTGTGTGTGTGCGTATGTGTGTGTCACAATAGGGCTTAATGTTTACCAGATATGCTTTATTCTCGTTGTATAAGACTACCCCTTGATTCAGGAGCCTCAAAATTGGCGCACTGTTAAAAACATAACACCAAAACCAGCTCTGACTCACCACTCTGTCAGCAAACATTCATCTGTGACGAAGGGAGCTCATTCTGTCAAGGAGCCAATAAATTGTGTACATTCCCACTTGAATATATATATATATATATATATATATATATATATATATATATATATATATATATATATATATATATATATATATATATATATTGTTACAAGCGTGTGGTTGGGTGTTGGATTCGGGTTCGTGTGTGTGGGGGTTTAGTGTTACGAGTGTTTGGTTCAGGCGTCGAATCTAGGTTCGTGTATGTGTGTGCATGTGTGTTTGGAGGTGAGGAGGTGAGGTGGTGAGGTAGCGGCATGGGACTAGTCAGTTAAGGCAGGAGTCTTGCAGTCCACGCACTACCTCCTCGCCTCTCACCACTACAAGTTGTCTCTGTACACGGATTGGTACAATAAACACATAGGAGGAACAAGAGTGTTTTCCTGTGCCAGGGGAACCTAGGAAGAAAAGGAGTGGCCCACCTATACGCACACACCGAGTCCAGTCTCACTCAGGAAAGTGGGTCTGTGTTACGCCGTCAGTCTTTCCAAGGGTGTCAAGAAGCCGTCGAGTGATGTATGGCTGCGTAACACAGACCCACTTTCCTAAGTGAGACTGGACTCAGTGTGTGCGTATAGGCGGGCCACTCCTTTACAGTACAGAACTGTATTGTACTCAATTTTCAATGTCCGGACTTTTTCACTTTCCGGACATGGCCCAGTCGGTATTAGTCCGTAAAAATGAGGGCTGACTGTATATATATACAGTGGCCGTCAAATGTAGTTGCGGGACGGCCCTGTTCCCCACACTTAAGGTGGATTTTGTACAATTACTGCTTGACAATTTCCCCCCGGGTTAATGTTTTCCTGCCACGCATCAGTAGGTTCAGTGTGCTTGTGGTAGTTGAAGGGGAAGGACGTTTTTGTGACCAGTTGCTGAACGATTGTTTTCAGATCGTTGTTTTCGCTCACACGGCAATGGGACCTAAGCCCCATATTAGTGAGGACAAAATCAGCCGTATCTACGCCTTACATAAGGCTGGTTTTGGTACTAAAGCTACTGTGGAGCAGACTGGTGTTGCTCAACGTACAGTGGAGAGATGGCTGGTGTGCTGCCGAGCTTCTACCAGTCATAACAAAATTTTTACCGAAGTCTGAACAGCCTGGAAAGTGTACCCCAAAGACTGTCAATATGCTTAAAAGACAGATAAAGGTTTCTCCTAGCAAGTCTGGACAGCCTGGAAAGTGTACCCCAAAGACTGTCAATATGCTTAAAAGACAGATAAAGGTTTCTCCTAGCAAGGCAGCACTTGAATTTAAAGAACAAAACCCGATAATACTCTGATGTGTTGTCTCATACAGTCGAGCACATGTTGGGCCATTTTTATTGCAGAAAAATAGTTTAATGGTGTAAACGTGTGCAAACACAACAAAGTAGGGGTCAAAGGTGTGGTGGGGAGGTTGGAGAGGGTCAGAAAATTAGCCATAACTCCTTTATTTTGTGCATTTAGTAGAAATATTACAGCATGGTATAGCCAAAGCCTACCAGATTGTAGGGGATTTTTTTAAAATTTTCGAGTATTTTCAAAAATATCTGTCAGAAATTCAACACAGCGGCCCCCTTAAATACAGATACCTCTCATTTTACGCTTGTTCATTTTACGTGTTTTAGAATTTATGTGGGGTCCAAACTCCCCTCCAAAATAAATAATTTAGGTATGTTTCTTTTCACTTGTATGCGATATTTTGTTGAGTGGCCAACAGATGTCTCACGTGAGTTCCTTTATACAACCCAAACAACAACAGTTACACAATCACATGTGTGTACAATATATATATATATAATATATATACACAGGTACCTCTCATTTTACGCTTGTTTGTTTTAAGTGTATTTGAATTTACACGGGGTCCAAAATCCCCCCTGAAATATATGAATTAGGTATGTTTCTTTTCGTTATATGCGATAACTCATTGAGTGGCCGACAAATGTCTCACATGAGTTTCTTTATGCAACCCAAACAACAAGTTAAACAATCACACACACAGACACACACACACACACACACACACATATATATATACATATATATATATATATATATATATATATATATATATATATATATATATATATATATATATATATATCGGTGCCCTCACTCATGGTAAAATTCAGTGACCTTAATGTACACAATTCCAGGTATAACTGAGCTCCAAATGACAGGAATATTAATTTCTCATTATTTCCTATTCATGATGAGGTTTATTGCTTGTGCTTCACTGGACACTTTGGAGCCATAATATGATAGGCTTTGATAGGCTTTGTTGGTAATTCTCATTACCACCTTGTCATGCAGTATTGATTTTATAATGAGATTACCTGTGAGGGCTATGATTGGATAGCTTAACACAAAGTATTTACCGACGCCAATATTTCTGTTAGCCTAATCGGCAATTGATTATTATCACGCAGGTGGTGTGCCGATGTAAACAACACATTGAGTCGCCAACACAGTAAATATCCGTAAACATCACCCTGTCTTGGACCCAATAAATTTCGTACTTATGTATTTAAATACACGGAGACACATACACACACAAGTGGTTTCAGCCCTACCCGAAGATCGGTCTATGAGCTCTGAGCTCACTCCGTAGGGAAAAAGCTGGCTGGGTGACCAGCAGGCGACTGGGACAGTGAATTACACACACACACACACTTTATATATATATATATATACACACACACACATGTAACCTAACACATAGGATAATATACATACACACACGGTAACCTAACCTAGGTTAGTTTAGGTTAGGTGAATCAAACAATTCACAAATTGCCTGAAAAAAGCAGTCACTTTACAAATTGTCTGGATTTGGATATTGACTGTAATATATATATATATATATATATATATATATATATATATATATATATATATATATATATATATATATATATGTGTGTGTGTGTGTGTGTGTGTGTGTGTGTATTTACCTAGTTGTATTATACAGGGCTCGAGCAGGGCTCATAATGTCCTGTCTCCATATCTATATTTATCCAACATTTCCTTAAATTCCTGCACATTTGCTGCTGTAACAAACTCTTCACTTAATCCATTCCAGACATCCATCGTTCTATGTGGAAAGCTGTACTTTTTAATGTCTCTCAAACATTGTCTTTTTCTGATCCTCTTTGAATGCCTTCTCATCCTTCCACCATCATCTTCCTTTAGTACCACCAGATCCTGTTTGTCAATCTTGTCAATGTGTGTGTGTGTGTGTGTGTGTGTATTTACCTAGTTGTATTGTATAGGGCTCGAGCAGGGCTCATAATGTCCTGTCTCCATATCTACATATATCCAACATTTCCTTAAATTTCTGTACACTTGCTGCTGTAACAATCTCTTCACTTAATCCATTCCAGACATCCACCATTCTATGCGGAAAGCTGTACTTTTTAATGTCTCTCAAACATTGTCTTTTTCTGATCCTCTCTGAATGCCCTCTCACCCTTCCACCATCATCTCCTTTAGTACCACCAGATCCTGTTTGTCAACCTTGTCAATGCGGTTCACTATTTTATACATCGTTATTAGATCTCCTCTTTCTCGTCTGGCTTGTAAGGTAGGCAGTTCCATTTCCTTCAACCTCTCCTCATATGTTAAATCTTTCAGCTCCGGTACCATCTTTGTGGCTGCCCTCTGAATCCTTTCTATCTTCGTTACATCTTCCTTTTTATGTGGAGACCACACAACTGCTGCATACTTTAACCTGGGACGTATCATAGTGGCTATAATTTTTTTCATCATATCTTTATCCATATAATGGAATGCCACCCTGATATTCATTAACATTCTGTGTGTCGAGCCACATATAACCATTTATATGTCGTTCTGGGGTCAGGGAATTCTGTACAATCACTCCCAAGTCCTTCTCCTCCCTGCTCTTCATTATCACTTCCTCTCCCATTTTACACTCCCATGTTGGTCTGGTCTTACTCTTTCCTATTTCCATCACATGACACTTCTTTGCATTAAATTCTAGTTTCCATCTCTTGCTCCACTCATGTATCTTGTCAATATCTCTCTGTAGCTCCATACAGTCTGCTTGGCTCTTTATTACTCTTAACAATTTAGCATCATCCGCAAACAGATTTATATAACTGTTTAAGCCTTCTTGCATGTCATTTATGTATATCTGGAACATAATGGGTGCTAACACCGACCCTTGTGGTACTCCGCTTGTGACACCACTCCAGCTTGAATTGTTGTTTCTGATTACTGTCCTCATTTCTCTATCCTTTAGATGTGTGTGTGTGTGTGTGTGTGTGTGTGTGCGTGTGTGTGCGTGTGTATGTATATATATATTTCAATTTACATTGTTTTCATTTTGCGCCCCTTCTTTACGAACGCATCCCCCTGTAAATCGAGAGGTACCTGTAATTCTCAATTGTTATGCTTGTGACACTTTTACTTGATACAATTATCTGTAGGCAGCAACTGCATTTTGAATAGCACGTTCAAATCTTAATTTTCTTTCACAATTAGGGTCACTGTCAACAATTTTCAGGATACCATTTTCAACGTCACAGAAAGCATCAGCCACCAATGACATGCAGCTGTGTTGTGGTGTGGTGTCCTCTTCTCCCTCTCCCTCTACTGTTCATTGTTGTTGTTGTTGAAAGTTGGGGGTGGGAGGGAGAGATAAGCTAAGTGAGAGGAGATAAGGCCTCACAAATTCTACATTTCCTTGTTATATTACACTCTAGGCTGCTCCATCATCTTTTTTATTCTAATTCTCATCAATTTATGCCTGTAAAGACATTTTTCATGATAAAATAAGAGATGCATGTCGCACTCTGCTGCGTGAATGTCTGGGTGTTGACTGTGACATGAGGTCCAGCTCCTACCCCAACTCTGTCCTGGCGATGGATGCTAGATGTTGAAAAATCCAAAAAAAGAAATGGTTTATATTCAACACTTAGAGATACAAGCATTGAAAGATACAGCATGTAATAGTACACAAGTCATGCTATGACGCAAGAGTGTGGGAAAGTGTCAGCCACAGGGTGAGATGCAGCTGTGTTACGGTGTGTTATCCTCTGCTCCTTCACCCTCTACTGTTCACTGTTGTATTATTGCCTATACGGTAAACATTATATCTAAGATCATGACTTTTTTGCTTTTTGGAGCTGTCAGAACACTAAATTAAACTTGTACCATGCTTGAATAGCCTTTTGTACTGTTGTAATCACCAATGAGCTTAAAAAAATAGAATCAACTTGACAGTTGCTACATGGTACAAGTTCCATTAAGTGTTCCGACAAGAACACTTAATTGAACTTCAAATTTTCCATTTGTAAATTGGTAATAAGGACCTAATTGTTTTATTCGTAACTTTGAAAATTCATAGAGTGTTCATAAAATCAAAGGACGGGTGTATACTCAATAGCTCATGAAATAAGCATAGGTTAACAACAAAATGCAGATGAATAACTTTCCATTCATCTAAACTTCCAAAATGCATAGTACACATTGGTACATGCCTCTTAGCTAGCTAAGAGATGAGAATGAACATGACAGCCAGGCACATGGTGAGACATTTTCCTATGGCAGGAAATAAAACTTTACACAGAATCACACACATCATTTTCTCTTACATCTCATGATATATGACTTTCTATTGCAGGGACTTTGAATTTTATCAAAAACACATTTCAAAACCCATTCAATCATTCTTCATTCTTAAAGCAACAATCTGAGAATTAGTTAATGTTTCCCAGTTGTCAATGTTTTACTAGTGTCCCACTATCTCTGAAGACATGGATATTTGAGCTTAAAGTACCTTATAAAATAACTAAACTTCTTTATTGCACTATAATAAACAGTTATAGAATTCAGACTTCGAATGTGATCATATAACACAGAAAGATCTGAATTCTAAACTACAAATATGAAAATATCGAGTATAAAGAAGATGACGCCTAACTGTGCAGATAAGATGCATCATAGTGGCCTAAAGCCATTTTAACAGATGGAAGTGCTGAGCATCTTTACCTACTTGTATTAAAAAGGTGAGGGACTGATCGCAGAGGTGTTCATATCCTGCTGAGGATGGCCTTAGCGAATTAAGCACCATAGTAACTTGCACCTCCTCTGCATTAGTGCTGCTGAGTAAGGAAGTCTTGCAATAGAAGCATGAGCATCATTGCCTCTCAGAGCCAGACTGCCAATCTTGCCCATGGGGGTGGCTTTTATTTTTTACTGCAACAGTGAGGTGAGGCCACTTTATATGATTTTATCATTCAGAGAATAATACTGTACTAGCATGTGAAATTCATTATGTTCATGCAGTTTTCTAATAACTCTGTGTTTGAATATCATCTATGTAGCAATATGGCCTCATAACCACTGAAATACAGGATAATCATAGGAAAATTCTTGACAGAATCAATGATTCAAATGCAATATGATGATATTCAATCATAGAAAATTGTGATACATGAAGCAAGTTCCAGATAAATTGCTTTCATACTACTTAAGACAGTATCACTGAAGAACTGGTAACTATAAGATACTTTTAACTTAGAGATGCATGAGGCCACAATTCCATAAAATCTTGAAACCATCCTTCCTCTTTTATGATTATCATTATTATTATTATTTATCTATTTCTCTTTAGTGCAACACCATGTTCCTTTAATATCGTACATACCAGAGTATGACAAGTAGTTTATGCCTATTTTGGGGCTCCTACATCAAAGTATTGTCTTATATTCTGAGAATAAAACACAAACCTATAATCCTGTCGTGAACATCAATCCCCAATGTAACACACACGCACACACACACTCGTGTAAATTATACATCCATACATACATATATATACAGTCAGCCCTCGTTTTTACGGACCTCAATTAATCGGACTTTCAATTTTTCGGTTAATATCAGTGGTCCGGAGGACTGTCCAATGCAGGCTGTGTTTGTCCGGAGAGTGACAACTTTGACCGGTAGGTAGCACTCGCAGCAGACGATGCAGGTGACGCTATTAACTCATAAACTGAGGCTATGGGATTAAGAGGGGCTCTCCAAAAGCAAACTGGAATACTAGGGAAACTTGCTGAAATGGATGGTGGGGAGGAGACACCTCCACCCAAAAAGGTACAAACAAACCTGACAACTATGTCTTAGAGATTGGACTAAGGAAGATAGTTGGAATGAACAAAAGAAGGGATTTCTATGGCTTTGCAAAGGAAGACAGGGGAACCATGAGAATGTTGAGGATGTTGAACAAGAAATGAGATTTATGAAAGAAGTGCTGGAAGGTATCATGATAAATAATGAGATACTGGAAAGAGAAAATAAAGAAATGAAAAGTATATTTTAGGAGTATAAGCATGTCGCAGAGGCAAATAAGATGAAGGAATTGGGAAATATGAAAACCAATAATTAAATCCTCATGGTAAAATCTGAAAATTATGAGATGCAAATTGAAGATATAAAGGTAAAAGTGAAGAATGATTAAAAAAAAAATAGGAAGCATGTAGTGGGCCCAAACTGATGAAATTAAAAAATATATAGAATAAAGGGAGGAGAAAATTTTTTGTCATGCTGAAGAGACAAATAAAGGACACAGTAATCCTGGTTATCAAAGAAAAGGAAGACTTAGTAAGGGTGGATAGGAAGAAATGTATGGTGATCTATGGATTACAAGAAAAGAAAAGATCCAAACAAGTAAGGGAGAGAAAGAGAGAAGAGAGTAGTAAGGAAAGTCATACAAAAGGTTCAAGATGATGCACAAGGTCGAGAGCATGAGGTATAAGAAACACATGGAACCTGAAAATATAGTAAAGGAAGTGCAAGGCCATTGAAAGTGAGAATGAGATCACAATAGGGTTAAGAATTTTGAAGAAAGACAGAAAGAAAAATATCTAAGACAAGAGGCTAAGGAAAAAAAACTTCAAAAACAGACCAAGAAGAAGAAATTTTACTGGAGAGTATTAAACATGAGACTGAAAATGTGGTTCACCTCCCATAGTTTAACCCTCTTCTGTTTCTGCTGTCTTTTCAGGCAGCCAGGGCTCTTCCCTCAAGGATACCAATGTTCTTGCCCATGGAAGACCTAGTTGTTTGGAGTGAGGCTTGCAACCCCTCCCTGTAAAAGAACCTTCAGGGCTGGCACTAGTTTTAGAGATAGAGGTCGGGGTTGAGGCTTTAGGCACAAGTGAGCCTCTAGTCATAACCCAATCCCAGTTTTGCTCGGGGGTCTGACCATGCAGAGTCTGTGTGACCGAATGATGAATACAGGGAAAGCCTCCTGCATCCCTGCGTCATGAGAGGACACCACCCCTACCCAGTTTTTATCTTTGGGGTGCTGGTGGGGTTGCAGAAGTGGCACCAGCCAGTCAGGCCATTTCTGGGGTAAACCTTTGGAGGGTTCTAAGTGTGGGATCTTAGAATGTCCTGAGCCTCTCAGAGCATCACTGATTCCTTTATCTATCAGATGAGTTCAGTAGGCTGAGGGTGGATATGGTGGTGGCACTGAGACAAGGAGGTCTGGCAGTGGCGAGACCAGTAGCAAGGGTTTTACTTACTACTGGTCCGGCATGAGCAATGGTCACCATGTCAATGGGGGTAGCCATAGGCATCTTCTGCAGATTGCAGCTGTTCTCTGTAAGGGTTTCTCCAGTTCATGAGCATATATTGTGATTCAGGCTGAAGCACAGTCTAGGCTTATTGTCTGTTGTTAGTGTTCATTCCTACCGAGGTGTGTGAAACTGAAAAGATGTTCTACACCAAACTTGACTCTGTACTGGACCAGCATCCCTGTTGTGATGCACTCACTGTCTTGGGTGACTTCAATACTGTCACTGGCACTAAAAGAGCTGGATTTGAGCTATATGTTGGCCCCCATGGCTCTGGTGTCAAGAATGACAATGGCTCTTTCCTTCTGAATCTTACAAAATCTAGAAGGTTGATAATTGCTAGTTCTTGGTATCAGAAACCAGTGCTGCACCACTGAACTTGGTATAGCAATGCCAGAGGGGTAGCAAAGGAGACTGACCATTTTCTTGTTAGTACTCATTGGAGGATCCTCCAGAATTGCAAGTTTTTTTGGAGTGCTGAGTTCTTTGCAACTGATCACAGGCTTGTTGCTACATCCAAGCCTCATGTCAAGTCCAGAAAGCCTCCAAGATGTGACCACACTGTGTTTCATCTTGAGAAACTGAAGGACTTGACATGTGCTCAAGAGTAGAATAGTAGAACTATGGGATATTTCCAAATGCGAAACTCTTGAGAAGGCCAAGAAATGCATTGGCTAGTGCCCTAGGTCACAGAATAGCTTTGCCTTGGTAGCAATACTGGATGGTATTGAGGAGAGTTATGATGCCAAACTTGCTGGGAACCACAACTAATACAGGGCTCTCTCATGTAGGACTAGAGCTCTCCTGACGAGGGACAGAGAGGTATGTCAGGGATCCCACTAAGAATGTGTCATATAAATGCTAGTGGCCTCCACCCTGCCTCTCAAGCCCTGAAGAAACTCCGCTCCAAGTATATATCTCAGGTAAGTGCTCTCCAAACAGTAGATGGTTGCCTTGTATTAGACGCATATGGGCACATGGCTTGTTGGGCTGAGTACTTTGAGCAGCTGTTCACGGTGGATCCTCCAAGTTGACAGCTCTAAACTGCTGGGTTACAGATGCTGGATGCTGATCCACTGATTGACAAAACTGCACCCTCCATTCATGTCAAAGAGGCTGTGGCAAAGTTGAGGGGTGGAAAGGCAGCTGGCATCTGTAACATTAGTGTGGAGCTGCTTAAAGCTGAGGGTGAGGCCATGATCTGTGGTTTGACTGCTGTATGGCATTCAGGTACCATTCCTTCTGACTGAAAAAAGGGGTTGGTTGTCCCTGGAACCATCAGGACTGCAGCAACTACCATAGTATAACATTGCTCAGCATACCAGGCAAAGAGCTTGCCCATTTGCTGTTGATACAGATCTACGGTCACCTGCTAAATACCAGAGACCTGAACAGTTTGGGTTCACACCCAGTAAGTCAACAATTGACCAAATCCTAGCACTTCACATACTGGTGGAGTGCAGATATCAATTTCAACAAGGGATGCAGTCTAAGTTGATCTCAAGAAGGTATCTGATTCAATTCATTAAGAGGCACTGGGATCTTCTGCATCTCCATGGAATTTCTGCAAGGATTATAGGTCTATTAATTAACCTGTACACTGAGACTGTGAGTGTTGTGAAGTGTTTATGGGCCACATCCAGCTTCTTTTTTGTGAATAATGGAGTGAGGCAGGGATGCGTCCTTGCTCTCCACCGGGGTTAACGTCTCGGTATTGGCAAATCATTGTCTCCTTGTTATATTACAGGTACCTCTTGATTTACGCAGGGGATGCATTCCTGAAGAGGGGGCGCAAAACCAAAAAAGATATAAATCAAACTATATATATATATATATATATATATATATATATATATATATATATATATATATATATATATATATATATAGTAGAACCTCGGTCAACGAATGCTTAAGTTAACAAACAAATCGGTTAACAACCAGCAAGTTTGCTAAAAATTTATCCCAGTTAACGAACATGAACAGCAAGGCAAAAACCCACGCGGCATCTCAGCATCAGTCACACTGAAATGTTGTAGTCCATCGTTACTTGTGTTTATCATGTTGCATCCATGTATTTTGTGTTATTTTAGTGCTCAAACATGGCTCCAAAGGTTAAAAGTGAGAGTAGTACTGTGGTGAAAAGGCAAAGGCCAACAATTGGATTAAAGAAAGAAATTATTTCTAAGCACGAAAATGGGAGTGCATGTGTCTGATCTCGTGGCGAAGTACAACATGTCGAAGTCGACAAACTCAACCATCTTAAAGAATAAGGAACATGATAATATCATGTTGCATTACTGTAAAATCCTCCAAAAAAGGCAGAAGCAACAGACACTGGATAAGTTTTTCCTAGCATCCTCAAAGTGACAGAGGAGAGAAGCCACCCCCAATGTAACAATGCCAGATGTTTTCATGGAGGGGGATTCCTCCTCAAAACAGTAACTCCATCCCTTCCTCCCCACACCTCCATCCACTATGTCGTCATATCGCAGTCAAAAAGGTAAGTTTTCTAATGTTTAAATGATTTCTTTAATGTTTGTAGGATATTGTGCGAGTTGGCATCTAGGAGAGGGGCAAGTTCAACTGGGGTTGGGAACCAATTATTTCTACTTCCTTTGTTTCTTATGGGAAAAATTGATTCAGTTAACAAACAATTCAGTTAATGACCAGCTTTACGGAACAAATTGTGGTCGCTAACCAAGGTACTACTGTACAAACACACACACACACACACACACACACACACATATATATATATATATATATATATATATATATATATATATATATATATATATATGTGTGTGTGTGTGTGTGTGTGTGTGTGTGTGTGTGTGCGTGTGTGTGTATTCATATAGGAATGTACACAATTTATTGGCTCCTTGACAGGATGAGCTCCCTGCATCACAAATGAGTGTTTACTGACAGAGTGGTGAGTGGTAGCTGGTTTCAGGGTCATGTTTTGTAACGGTGTGCCAGTTTTGAGTCTCCTAAATCAAGGGGTGGTCCTATACAACAGGGATAAAACAAATCTATAACCCTGTGGTAAACATTAAGCCCTACTGCGACACACACACACACACACAAACAAAAAAAGAAACAAACAAACAAACAAACAAACAAACACACACACACACACACAAACAGATGTGAGTTAATGATTACAGGTAGGCACAACATATTCTAAACAATGGTGGGAGGTGTGAAGCAGGGATGTACAAACAATATGCTAGTAGCTGTACAAAGAAGTAACCTTTTTAAAAATTACTTTTAGACTATTGCATGGTTTAAGGGAATTCTTAGATGTTTCTTATAAGCCTTTTATCAGTCATCATGAGTATATTTAGCAGACTTCATCTGCTTACATGGCAAAAAGACCACCTTAAAATATTGAATTCGTTCTGCCTAGAGATTTTTCCCCTTAATATTTTTGAGAGACTTCCGTCTATAAGGTGAAATGCTTATAATAAACTCAATTATAAGGAGACCAAACTGTATATATATATATATATATATATATATATATATATATATATATATATATATATATATATATATATATATATATCAATGCTTCAGCAAGCAAAAATTTCAACAAGCCACACCATAAAAATAACTAAATTGTGTTGGATAACAAGAGTTCACCTTCTCCTGTAAGTATAGTGGGGCCACCTAAAGCACGATTAATTGATTCAGAGTAAACACCATGCTAATTTAAAACTGAGTTTTAGGGCAAAACTTTCAATACAAATAATGCTAATTGATTCTGGCCACTTCCTCAAATTCTGTTTTATGTCACTTCTTCCCATATCTTTTCCTAATTTGTTCAGAAAACCAAAAATATCATAAATTGGAAAAATCAGAAAAAAAGTGTTTCCAATTTCAATGACAGACATCAGGGTTCTATAGCAGGGATGGAGTGGGGCAGGTGGTTTGGTGGGCATATGATCATCAGGGTTACTATCAGACTAAGGGACTAGTAGTGTAGACGGAAGTGTTGCAAATGCATGTTCCTCTTCCGAAGTGGTGATCTCCTTGTGTGTATCTGGTATTTTTTCCCTGGTGTATGCACCCCTCACATTTGAAATTACCTCTTGATCAAGGGGCTGAACTAGAGCAGTGGTGTTAGGAGGAATGAAAACAAAGACACTGCCAAGCTGACATCATACAAAACCCCACAAAACTACATCATGTTAATGTTCTGAGTGGACACCATGTTAGATGCAATTTGCACGGTAAAAAAAACATGTTATAGGTGGCCCCATTGCATAAATTTTCCCAAACTATAGATTTGATTGAGTTGTTTTCAGTCAGATGCATGATAATGATTTTTAAAATCTCAATTTCTTATCCTTTTTGTGGACACCAACTGAGGACAAAAAAAATATCCACTGAGGTACCTGATAATCCATCCTGCTCTATACTTACATAAACTGTGGATCAATCAAATTTTAGCTACTCCCATCTTTCAATACCAAACTATTTTTATTCCTAAATCAAGCCGTCTCCTCTAAACTTGTTGCCTACGAATATTTTCTTCTTCACTCACCTCTTGACTCATATCACTGGTGCAATGTCACTAGTTGAAGTAACAAATTAAATAAATGACTTTTTTTTCTTTATCTATACAAAGTGGGCATTTTCATGGGAATTTATGGGCTAAAGGAGATCACCTAATGGAGACCTCCTATCTGAAAACCCACCCACTAGAGGGCCGTTACCCCGAGTGGACGCCCAATTTCCACTCAGACTGTAGTCAGTATTCGAACCTATGCGCTGTACCACGATGGCTAATGGAAATATATCTTTTCCTCCACTTACTTTGGACAGACACAGCATAATTTCCAGAAATCTCTATTTTCCATTCAACCAACTTTTACATGTTTTTACTATGAAATCATAGTAACTGATTAGAAGTCATACCTACCTTTATTGTTGCAAAATATATTTCTCCCTTATACTGAAATGCCACTAAATTTTGGTCTGCTTTCTTTTCCCCTGGCCGCACAAATATCATCCAGTTGCTGAGCTCCTCTTGCAGAGTATCCAAAAGCAAGCACTCTCCCTCCTTACGTATTATCTTGTATACCACACCAAATCTACAAGAAATTAAAAATGACCGATACAGACAAGGACATATTTCAGAGATAAAGTATGTTTTTCAATACAGCAATTACTACGACAGAAACACACCACAAGTAGTCTCATGAAGCACTGATATAATAGCTTCACACCAATTATATCAGATATCATTCTGAACTTATCATGACATGTACTGTCATGGAGCTAACTTGATCTAGCACAGTGAAGTTTCATTATAGTACAGTATCAGCTTGGCAGGAGGTTGAGGGTTTGTGATACTCACCTTTCACACTTATTCAAAATATGTTTACATTGTATTTATATATCTTTGATGTTATGGATGGCTATGTTTACAGTTTCATTTACTGTATATGCTGGAGTATAAGATGAGTTTTTTTGCCAATTTTAAGACTCCTAAATCAAGGGGCTGTCTTACATACTGGTAATAAAACAACAAACCATAAACATTTAATTTGGTCCCAATTATTATCAATTCACGATGCTACTGTACAGTAATAAATGTATTCTTGCAAAACAATGTCATCACACTAGTATTCAGCCTCAAACACCCATTAGCATCACATCATAAAGATAATAGTGATGTTTCTAAAGCTTTAACTGATTTCTTACCAAGATGTTTTACCAATAGAATTTTCAAAATTATTCACATAAGATAAAAGAATGTTTGCCTTTGCTACTATGGTGAACTCTCATTGAAATACATCAAAATATAATGATAGCAAAGAAAGATATTAAACATACCTTTCTTTGATCTTTTCTTCAACTGCTGCTTGTTGGCTACCTGTAGGAATTCTCTTGGCCTGAAGTGGACCAAACTGCAGTCGCTTGCTTAGTGATGTCTTGGCAAAAACACCTGCAAAAAAATTTCATATACTAAAAACTTTAAGAAACTTATGAATAAGAATGATAATCATAAACATTGTTCTTTATCCTGTTCTTTAACACACTCAGTAAAAGAAGTTCAAAATATAAAACATTAACAATAATAATAACTGCATACACCATACAAAAATTAACCACAATAAAGATCTGAAATATCTTCTAATTCTAAGAATCCAAAAAAATAAAAACAAAGCTGGAAAACATAGACTATGCTTAGCAATGAGATTTCTGTCTTTCCTTCTTTTCTTTGAGCCTATGGCTAAACATTCTTTATCCTAATATTAAATGATATCAATCTCCAACCTAAGTAGGCATCCTTCAGTACAGTTTTTTTTATTAACCCTTTCACTGCCAATGTATTTTCGCTAATCTCACTGAGCGTCGAGGGTATATAGTGCAACATAAGACAAGTTTTCTCTCAGATAGCTGTTGCTTCCTTATTCTTTATGTTACATTGTTCATTTTGCTTGTGTTGTTAACCTAAGAGCTTGAATTTTGTAAAGTTCTTATCAAAGTATAAAATAATGTCAGTAACAGCCAATGAGTGTGAGTTTTAGCTGAAAATAAAATTTTTCATGTTGCAGTGTATTAAAGGTGCCCTAGAACTAAGGGTAATAGACCTACAGTGTTTGTTTTTTATTTCATCATATTATACGACTCCTTAGCTAAACAATGATATATAAGATATTTTCCCTAGGCCCAGGAAAAACTTGCGAACATTCATATACACACACACCGACCAACGCTTGCGCTAGTAGGACGTGTTGTTCAGGAGACAGGCAAACGGCATCGCTACGAGGCCCCTTACACCTGGAGGAGCCTAGTAATGTATGTACAGAAAAGGGATGGGGGCTATTCGTAGTTGTCCTGTCTTTAAAAGTGATCCAGTGAAAAAAAGGGGAACTCACTAGAATGGAAAGGGATAAGGAGTCACCCCCAGTATGGAGTAAAAGCGAGGTAAAACAAACCCATGGGAACATATCAGCTGTAAGAAACACCATTAGTATTAAGAAGGTTAGCTGGCTCTGATATTGCAGGAGATTTTTTGGGCTTTGAAAAGGAAAACAAAGGAACAATGAGGAAGCTATTGAGTGTAGAGAGGGAAATCACATTTATGAAAGAACTGTGGGAAAGTCTGATGACAAAACATGAGCAAATCGAGAAAGGAAATAAGGAAATGAAAGAAAAGTTTCAGGGGTACGAAAGCATAATAGAAAGAAATAAGGAGGTGCAGAAAGAACTTCAAATTTCAAATAAGTTACTTATTTTATGTTCCTGTTTCATTCAGAGTACTCCTTCTATTTTGGTTCCCAATCCCTTGCTTTTGCCCTGTGATTCATTCAACCCATTACCAATCTGTAAAATTACTTTAAAGAACTAGGATAATGGGTCAAGAAAGAGACTGCTAGAGACTCTAGCAAAGGAGATGGGGATCTACCTACCAATATGCGAGGCTTCTTCTTTCAGCTGAAGAATATGTGGAATGGAACGTCTTGCACGGGTAGATACTTCTGTGTCTGCTACTTTTTTCAATGGACCATGCTTTTGACAATCTCCCTCTTGGCTCGTTTGACAATCCTCACACCCTGCAGGGAAAATTCCATTAACTTTCTTTGATACTTCATCCTCTTCAATAATGCTTCAGACATTCTTTATATCATCTCCTTTCTATCTTTTCTCCAACACTCAAAATTAAATCAAATTCCTAGGAGTCTCAATACTATAAGTAGAATCGAAACTTTTTTTACACAAATATATACCACAACATTACCTTATAATAATACTGTTCTTAAACTAATGATTGACATAAACCAAAACATAGCATTATTCTTCCTTTTGCAAAGATATTTTACATTAAAATTGACAGAATTCTTTTGATTACTATCAGTATATTTATATACAATATCAACCAGATATTATTAGCCAATCACACACAAAAACTTTCATAATATGTACTTTTGGTAGAACACTACAACAAAAATTAGTAACCTTAAATGAGAATGTAAAAGAATCAACAATTTGAAGCATATGAAACCACTATACAGGTACCTCTCAATTTACGTAGGGGGATGTGTTCTTGAGGAGGTCATGGAAAACAAGTGACATAAATCAAACTATATATATATATATATATATACACACACACATATATATATACTCATATATATTCAAGTAGGAAAGTACACAATTTATTGGCTCCTTGACAAAATGAGCTCTTCTCTTCACAGATGACAAATGTTTACTGACAGGATGATGGGTCAGAGCTGGTGTTGGTGTCATGCTTATATGGGGTTGTCTTATACACCAGGAATAAAACAAACCTTAATTCTGTGCTAAACATTCAGCCACACTGTAACTAACACACACACACACACACACAAACATGCACACAGAAATGTTATTCATCTTGGTCGCCTGCTGGTCACCCAGCCAGCCTTTCCCTACGGAGCAAGCTCAGAGCTCATGTAGACTGATCTTTGGGTAGGGCTGAAACCACATCACACACCACACACCGGGATAGTGAAGCCACAACCCCTCAAGCTACATCCCGTACCTACTTGCTGCTAGGTGTTCAGGGGCTGGATACACATTAAGAGGCTTACCCACTTGCCTCACCGCACCCGGGACTCGAACCCAGGCACTCTCGGTTGTGAGCCGAGCATGCTAACCACTACACTAAGCGGTATGTGTGTGTGTGTGTGTGTGTGTGTGTGTGTGTGTGTGTGTGTGTGTGTGTGTGTGTGTGTGTGTGTGTGTGTGTGTGTGTGTGTGTGTGTGTGTGTGTGTATATATATATATATATACATATGTGTGTGTGTGTGTGTGTGTGTGTGTGTGTGTGTGTGTTTATTTAAACATATATGTACACAACTTGTTGGCTCCAAGACAGGCTGAGCTTCTCTCTCTCTATGGATGTTTACTGTGTCAGCGACTTGGTGTCATATTTACATGAGGCACACAACCTGCATGATAATAATAGTCAGTTGCTGATTAGGCTAACAGAAACCTTGGCATCAATAAACACTTCATGTTAAGCTAGCCAATCATAGCCTTTACAGCTTATCTCATTATGAAATCAATACTATGTGACACAATGGTAATGAGAATTACCAACCAAGCCTATCACATTACAGCTCCAAGGTGTCCAGTGAGGTTCCAGCAATAAACCTGTGACAATTAGTACTCATAACAAAAAAGAAGTAACAAATATTCCTGTTATAAGGAGCCCAGTTATACCTGGAATTGTGCAGATTAAGGACAGTGAATTTTCCCATGATAATAATGACCATGAGTGAGGGCACCAATATATATATATATATATATATATATAATTTTTTTTTTTGGGGGGGGGGATTTTGGACCCTGCGTAAATAAAAAAAATGTGTAAAACATGCATAAAACACGAGGTACCTGTACAGCAATGAAGCTGAAGTCACAATGTCATGTTCATTTTCAATAAAAATTTCAACTTCCTTAAAAGTCACTTATTCTTACACATAACTATCACTCACATAACTGAAGATCATGGGTCATCCTATGCTAGGGCCATAACATTCCTGAAACAGCCCTCATGGTGCCTTGGGGATTGCAATCTTTTTATGCTGCAAAGTAAAGAGAAATTTTATAATTGCCATAATACTACAGTGAATGTGTTAGTTTTTGTGTGGCAAAGTAAAGAGAAATTCTATAATTGCCACAATACTATGGTGAATGTGTTAGTTTTTGTCCTACAAAGTAAAGAGAAATTCTATAATTGCCACAATACTACAGCGAATGTGCTAGTTTTTCAGTAAACAGTAGTATGCTGAACTCATCAGCAGTGAAAGACCTAGAGTGGTCAATTTTCAGAATTACACATTTTTCATACTGGCAAATGAAATCATTTTCTTTTGGAAATAGGTAATATAATATATTTTATAATTTTATAAATCGGCCTCGGTATTTGTTTTGTCCAACCTAACATAATTATCAAATATGTCATGATTGACACACACAAAAAAATAAATAAATAAAAATAATAAATGAATAAAATACAATGAGAAATAAAATAATTAATAAAAAAACAAATAATCATGAATATAATAATATGCCATACTACTTATAAAAAATATAATTTACTTTTTCAAGATGTGATTTAGTACTTTTACCTTGAGGATAACAATAGGGAAAATCAATTCTAATGATATAAGAAACTTCTCAGCAGTACCACAAGTAACATATAATACATGATAGACACTTGATCAAAGAATGAAATGAACACTATATATATATATATATATATATATATATATATATATATATATATTTTTTTTTTTTTTTTTTTTTTTTTTTTTCCCCTATCTTACCACTGAAAAAAACTTGACCTTGTTGCTGAGACTAATTTCAAACATAAAGTGCAAGAATATTTCACAGCTGCTCTAAAAATTGACAAAATCACTGCTCAAAACAGCAACAGATTTTGCTGCTGCACTCAATTTTATCTCAGAACATTTGCAAAGTAAATGATGAAATTTTCAACGTCAACATTGGTTTCAGAACATTATCTTCTTTCAATTTACATTTTCAATATTATACATTTCCATTAAATACTATCTTCTTCCACATTGTATTGCACAGTTTTATTATGTAAACACAATTTCAACATTTCACTCATGCAAATTTATAGTTTAAGCCAATACAGTATTCCCTATCTCTACCAACACATCTTCAACCTCTCCAACAAGCTTGGAATCTGTGGGAAATAAGGAATTTGGGGTGGGGGAGGCATATATGTATATAAGTAATATATGCCCTTCGAAAAATCAAAGGGAATTTCCCTAAATTTAGGGGGAATTTCTCTAAACACAAGGAAATTTCCTCAAATCTAATCTAATTTAGCTTAACCTAACTGAACTGAACCAAACTCCCAAACCCTCCTCAATTCCCCTGTATAAATTCATAACTCACAATACCCTAACAAGACGATGAAGGTCTTGGCTGTGAGTCATCCTCCATTCAAGTGTCATAATATTTAGCATTTTCCACAGGGACAGCAGGGGCAGGTAGACTGTGCTGTCATACTGACTGGCGTTTTTTTACTTTTTTTAACGCAGCTTTTGATAGCAACCACAATACCAGACACACCTGTCCGACCAAAGTTTACACGACAAGTGGCACTTGGGACAGCGAACACCTGCTGGTAGGATAGCGTGTTCCCTTGGAAACTAACTTTTGAATGAAATTTTGCGGCAACATTCTAGTAATTGAATTTGCAACCTTTCAATGCAAGTTTCCATTGGTGCGGCTTGTGACATTAAGAGGTGGTGATACATCATTGGACAGAAAAAAATTAATATAGACACAATAAGAATCCTATTCAGCAGTTCCCCACACACTCCAGTTATAAACAATTGCAATTCAGAGTATTGCTTATTTCTGAGTGTGATGGAACTCCCAGGACTTAAAAACAACAACAGAGCACATTCCCAGACCTACTGTAGCATTATTATCAATTTTTGACAAGTACTGTTACCATTGGAAAAGTTGCAAATAATAAAAACAACCTCAGGGTGGTCATAACCCTATAGTGCTAACTGGATTAAACTATAACAGAATCTTTACTTGAAACACATTAACAATGGACCAGCGCCTGTGCTATCTTAAGGCAACAGTTAAATGATAGCTACAACTGCATACTCAAAGGGTGTAACTGTTCATGTAATCATAAGACTTATGCAGTTGTTTTGAAGCCCTTTAGCAATGAAAACTGGATAAGACATACAACAAAGAAGAACGTAGACAACCTTTTCTTTTTCATTAAATCATATGAGCCAGACAATTAGCACAATCTTTCTACTAGATAATTCATACCTACAACTTAAATTTGCCTTCCATTTACAACGTACTTTTAATGTATGTTATATATATATATATATATATATATATATATATATATATATATATATATATATATATATATATATATATTATTAGCACAATCATTCTACTAGATAATTCATACCTACAACTTAAATTTGCCTTCCATTCACAACGTACTTTTAATGTAGAAAAAATGTAGGAAATTTCAAAACATTTATATATCCCTTTCTTTTGGATAACTTTCTCAGACCTATGAGGAGACTAAGAAACAAAGTGGGACTTTTTGTTGTTTAATGTTGCCCTAGGCCAACTTCCCACCTTACTTACTTACTATATAAATATATATATATATATATATATATATATATATATATATATATATATATATATATATATATATATATATATATATATATAATTCTGCTTTCACCCATTAATTAAGTCATGTGCCATCACCCACATTTCTATGCCACACTCTACTTCAAAACTCCATAAACAGATTACATATAACATATTATGCAATTACATTGTCCCATCGAAAGGAGTCCTGAGAACAACAACCTTGCACAAGGCATTGCATCATACTATGTCCAGGGTGATAAATTGAACTATGATTAGAGATAGGCAGTAACAACAAGGATTATTAGCCCGCACACCTTCCAAATAATTTAACCACACTACTCATATAATGAATACAAATCAATATGATCTACAGTAGGTTAATATTCACAGTAGGTAAACAATGAATGATTCTGCCCTTATTTCAGACTATATCTGTGTTTTGCAGAGGTTCCACCCCTTTGTTAAAAATACTTAAATCTACAAAATACTTCTATGATCTACATTTTCTTGTAAAGTCATTCAAAACACTAGCCCAGCCTCCCAAAAATCTGGCATCTCCTTTACAGACCAGCAATTCAGAACACTGTGCTTTGTTGCTGACACATCCTGGGAGCACCTAAGTAGCGGGGTCGTCCTGCGGCCAGGCACGGTGCACTCCCATCTGTGATGCCTCTACACCAGTCACCACATCACATCCATAAGCTTGGCGACTGATATAACTCGAGTTCCATTGAAACTGCGCATAATATCTTAGGAACACGTACCACGTGACGTAAAATTCCTTGTTTACAGTCTGCTCACGACCACACGAGGCAGAGACATCTTACACAGCCCGTCAATTAAGGTGACATACTATCTTATCTTTGACTCGGAGACATACAAGCTAGATATGTAGCCCATATTATCTACTACCAAAGGATAACTTAAACTTACTATGGTCTGGATAAGGCCCATGTGGCAGACATGTTTTGATTGAGGAATTATAGGAACAAAAACGCGGGAAAATGTAGGTTACTTCGTCTTTGCTCAGTGTGGTAATGCAACGTTACAAAGTACTAAGATGAAATGCCTGCATCAATATTTATATATTGTTAAATACCCTAAACTAAATATGCGATATGTTGTTGGTGTATTATTTAATATGTATATAAATGTTAGTGTTTTAAAACACTGTATCAGACTTGCAAAATCCATAGCTAGGCTACGACTGCTGGTGACGTCACATTACTACTGGCAGTCCATTCAAGTGATTGGTGGAGCGGCAGCCATGCGAGGCGGGCCCTTTAAACCTGATCTAGATGTAAACATGAGACTCCATGCCATTTAAATGCACTGCATCCTAACTTAATGCGAATTTCTTACTCTGCCCTTGAGTTTATAATTGTTTCATATATTTAAAAAGAATTGAAAGTAAAGCACTAACTGAATAAACAGACATAAAATTCATAAGAATAATCTTGGGAGTCCATTGCAGTATTGATGTGTGACCTTGAAAAAATGAAGGTCATTGACCATCCCTGCAAACACATACTATACATATATCAACTTCATAAGCGAAATGATCCTTACCAAAGCATCGAGGTATGTCACTGATATATTCACTTTTATCAATCAATACACATACTGTAGACTATATTTGTGAGTATGTGTACACTGTTTTGGATTTTCAGCATTTCCTCCCTTGAATAGGGGAACAATGTCCGCCCTTTTCCAGTCCCGTGGGACTGTTCCACGATCTATGGAGGTACATATTATGCTGTGTAATTTATCTTTCAGTTCATCCCTGCAATCTTTCAGTATCCACTCTGACACTCCATCCGGTCCCATAGCTTTCCTCCCGTCCAAACTTTTGAGTATATTATTTATTTCCTGTATAGTCACTTGAAGGTCTTCCATTCTCCCTTGATCTTGCACACCTCGTGGTCTCACAAATTCTTTTTCTCTCGTAAAAACCTCATTGAAGCTCCTATTCATTACATCCCGCCATTGCTTTTGGGTCTTCATAAATCACTCCATCCACCCTTAACTTATCTAATCCGGTTTTTCTTTTTTAATTTTCCATTCACAAATCTATAGAAAAGTTTGGGTTCATTCTTGCATCTATCGATTATGTCTTTCTGAAACTGTCTTTGTTCTTCTCTAAGGACCATCACATAATTATTTCTTGCTTGCTTGTAATTATTCAAAAGATTTGTTCTTCTACTTCTTCTCCACTTGTTCCACGAATCTTCTTTTTTCCTTCTTGCCGTCTCACATCTTGAGTTGAACCATTCTTTTTCACCTGTTATCCTCTTCCTCCTTTTAGGCACAAACTTCTCTTCTGCCTCCTTGTAAACTTTAAGGAATTCTTTCCATTTTTCATGTACATTTGTTGCCTCATAGAATTTGTTCCATCTCTCTTGAAAAAAATTTCTCATATTTTCAAAATCTGTCTTGCTGTAGTTTAATTTTTCTGCACGGTATTCTTCCTTTCTATTATTTTCTACTTCCTCAACAACATTAAATTCTAAGGTAGCATGATCACTTTGGGCTACTGGGCATCCTATGTTAACATCTTCAATTCCTTCCGGTTCTTTGCTGAACACCAGGTCTAGCCTTGATGTTTCTCCTTCATTACTGAATCTGGTATCTTCACATATCCACTGTGTTAGAGCGTTGTCCATTGCCAATTTTGATACTCTATTTCCCCACAAAGATTCTGATCCTTTGGTATACCATTCCTCCCAGCACACCTCCTTACAATTAAAGTCTCCCATCATAACCACTTTATTCCCTTTTAGCATTTTTTAAGCAATTCTTCGTGTCTTTTATCATTTCTTCATATTCATCATTAGACCAGGCATTAGTCTTAGGTGGTACGTAGGTCACTACGCCTGTTACCCAGTCTATTTTCCACGCAGATATTCAAAACCTGCTGATTCATCACCATATTCTATTTCCACCACTTTAAAGTTTTTCTTTACCATAAACATCACTCCTCCACCTTTCTTATTTGATCTACTTCTTTTCCATATACCGTACATATTTTGTCCAATATTCTTCACTTCTTCAAGTTCCTCATACATCTTTATTTCTGTGAGTCCCATTATATCGGGTACTTTCTTCACTAAATAAACTTTTAAATCCCTTAAGCTGGAGATGATGCCATTGATGTTAGTATATGCCACTTTCCAAACTCCCTTTCTCTTCTTAAGTTTGTCTGCTTGTTCTCTTTCCTGTTCAGGTACCACCTCTGTATTCTCATGTCTAATATTCTCCAGTATAAAATTTCCTTCTCCTCTTTCATCCTCTCCTCGTTTTTTATTTATTTTTTATTTTTTATTTTTTTTTTTTTACTTCCTCCCTCAGATTAGTTAACTCTTCCCTCTTTTTCATTTAAGTCTCTTCTCAGCCACACATTCTTTAGAGTTGCCTCCCCTGCCAGTCTCCAGGCCCCTGCCAGAGCTTCCTCTGCGTCTTTCTGGGACTTGAACTTAATCCTTACTGGTCTGACATTCACTGCTTTTTCAGTTATTTTAGCCTCATTCAGTTGCTCTTCAACCATTTTCCTGAAACTTCTCTTTTGGTGGTTCCCTTTTCATTCAGTTGTTTTTCTAGTTCCTCTACTTTCTTCTCAAATTGTAACTTATTTCCTTCTTGAAGTTCCTTCCATGCTTTTTGTCTTTCTTGTCGTTCATTTAAATTGATCACTGCTTCTGCGCCTCCTTTCACCTTCTTACTATAAGCCTCTACTTTTAACTCTAATTCCTTACACCTATTTTTCAGCTGAACATTTTCGGTTTTCAGTATCTTTATCTCATTACCTTGTCGTTCCTGTATTTCTTCCATCACTTTGAATTTTTCCATTAACTTCTCCATTTCATTTTCGAGGTGTAACACCCTTCTCTGCCACATCTTCGTGTTAATCTCAGTATCTTCATCTGAACCCAGAAAAATTATATATATATATATATATATATATATATATATATATATATATATATATATATATATATATATATATATATATATATATACTATATATATAATATATATATATAATAGATGGTGATGATAATGATATAATAATAATAATAATAACAATAATAATAATAGTAATAATAATAATAATAATAATAATAATAATAATAATAATAATAATAATAATAATCGATTATTTTTTTATGTCGGGGAAGGGGGGGCTGCCGTGGCGTGGTGGTTTCGTGTCGAACCGCTGGAAGAGGTGATGGTGACGGGCCTGAAGGGCGGTGAGTTGCAGGGCATGGAGGGCCTCCTGGTTGGTGGCGTAATTGGTCCCCATGATTAACTTCACTGCTCTTTTCTGTACCCGCTAGAGATGGTGTCGTTGAGTGGCGTTGAAAGACGATGACCAGGCTGAAGATCAGGGTGACCAGAGCTTGGGATTTTTCCCAAGATCTTGGGATTTCAAACTTCATCTTGGGATCTTGGGAATTTTTTGCAGAAATGCCTCAAATCTTGGGATATTTCATGTCTAACTTTATATTATGTATTTCAAGTCAATTATGTACTTTTTTCACAAGGAATCTCTTAAGAAAAGAAACAAACATATACTCAGTAAAGATCTCTATGTAATGCATATTATGTGTACATATATACGCGTTCAGAGTGAGACTCGAACAGGAAGGCAGCGTATCATACTCGTAGAGTCAGATAGGCAGATACGTACAGGCCGTGTATAAGACACGTAGTAGTAGTAAAAGTAAAAATGGTAGTAGATACCTCGCTGTTCTCAAATTTGTATTGCTTTCTTTTTACTTTTATTTTATTGTCTATTCCTTCTCCTTCCTTCATCTTCAACCCTTTAATTTCGACCCGAGCCGAGCTGAGTGGAGTTGAGTCAACTTTTTTTTGTCTTCCATATTTGAGCGGTATTTTCTTTTTCTTTCTTTCTTTCTTTTTTTTTTTTGTCCTGTCCCTCCTCGTCCTCGTCCTAGTCCTCGTCCTCGTCCTCGTCCTCCTCTTCTTCTTCCATCTCCTTCTTTATTTCCTCCTCCTTTTCCTGCATTTAGTGACTTTTCCCCTTTCTGGCAAGTTTGAGAAGTATTACGGTGTGCTGAACGAGAACATGAATATTTACCATTGGTCTTGTTCCTTATTTTGTCAAACTCTCCTCTGTATCGTCATTATTGTGTTTTTATTATTACAAGATCATTAGGTAATGGAAATTATATTGAGAGAGAAAGAAAGAGAGAGGATAGATATTACAGAGAGAGAGAGAGAGAGAGAATAAGGGGGGAGGGGGTGGCATTCATGCTGATAACACCATTTTATGATTCCATTGTTTCAAGTTGATGAAAAAGTACCCTGACAAATATTTATAATAAGAATTGTTAATAAGAATGAGTTTTTACAGGAATTATGTTGTGTCAAGACTCAGAGAGCGAGATAGTAGGGAGGTGGTCATTTCATTTCCTCCTTCTTTTCCTGCATTTAGTGACTTTTCCCCTTTCTGGCAAGTTTGAGAAGTATTACGGTGTGCTGAACGAGAACATGAATATTTACCATTGGTCTTGTTCCTTATTTTGTCAAACTCTCCTCTGTATCATCATTATTATTGTGTTTTTATTATTACAAGATCATTAGGTACAGGGAATTATATTGAGAGTGAAAGAAAGAAAGAGGGTAGAAATTACATTGAGAGAGAGAGAGAGAGAGAGGGGAGGGAGGTGGTCAGGCTGGAGAGAACAGCAGCGCCATCCCCATCACAAGTCACAACACGCCATCGAACATGTGTGCTACAGTGCATTCTCTTGTAAACCCTCCGCATGTCCCAGGTTTGCGGTGTTTGAGGGCGGCATTGTCCCAGCGGCCTGTGCACACCTGTCCCGCTGCTCTGCTGGGCATCAATAAGCTCCGTGCAGGACGCCACACCATACCTGACAGCCTGGCACACTTGAGGTGGGGCGGCCGGTGAAGCGTTTTGGTGATGAATGGTACGTGGTGTGACATAGTATGTTAGTGCTGAGGTGAAGTTGTGTGTAGGTATTTGCAGTGGCGGCTCGGCAATAGTAGGGACTGCGAGACTGTGAACTCCAGGTAAGTTTATTGTCTGTCATCATCATCGTATGATTTTCCTTGAGTCTTGGCTGATTTATCTCTTTCATTGTGAGAGTTTTGCTTCAATGAGTCTTTTTTGTCACTTTCCTAGTATTTTTTACCAACTACATTATAACAAAGAAATAAGTAAATGAAATAGATGAGTAAAAGAATTTAGCCTTTTTACAATTATGGATGTCGCTTGTTGATATTATCAGCACTGTTGAAAATATTAATTGTATGGATGCACAGAGAGAGAGAGAGAGAGAGAGAGAGAGAGAGAGAGAGAGAGAGAGTTAACATTTCTATACCAGTTCACCTCGTAAAATTGAGAATAAAATTACCCTGTGTATTCAAGATTCCCCTCAATTCTTAAACACCCTTCCTATTTGTAGATATATATGTATGTATTTATTTTTGCCCTTTACCGTACAGATCTGAGGAAATGAAGATGAGACATTGAGTGATGGAAGAGCAAAAGCAGAAAGAAAAGAGGATGGGGAATCAGGAGAGAAGAGCTCAAAGACAGCAGGAAAGGAGAGAAGATAAACGAGGCAAAGGGAGGAAAGGATGCAGCGAGAATAAAGTAAATATAAAAGATAGAAGGAAGGCAAAATAAGAATAGAAATGGTAAGTAGAGAGAGAGAGAGAGAGAGAGAGAGAGAGAGAGAGAGAGAGAGAGAGAGAGAGAGAGAGAGAGAGAGAGACTTAACCCCCTTGATATTATAACGTTCTTTGCATATAACCTACTCGATTTCTCAGTTGTCAAGAGAAACATGGAAATATACAACTACTACTACTGTTTGGCCTCGTTCTTATGGCGTATTACTTGTTATTTTTCGCTAATTAGGCCTATTTTGACTATTATGGGGGTTTATATTTATTAATCTATTGTCTATCTTTATTCTATGTATATAACCTATGTGTTGTTTAGCTGTGTGAGGAGAAACATGGAAATATGTGACTGCTTTTTGCTCCCAGT
>CM035190.1:11914435-11950076 GCA_020233015.1 Callinectes sapidus
TGGTGTAGAGAACAACAGCGAGCAGAGACTGACGAACCCTGACACAGTTGCGGAGACAATAACAAGGCTACTCGTACTATGTATGACACACAAATTTTTCATTGTCCTGAGCAACAGCTAGCATCGTAATTATTTTTTTTGTCTTACTCATTGTTGACACTATTGCTATAGAAATAGATGTCAGGGATTGATTCACTTTAGATGCCAACCATTAGGAAGTCTCTCCTTTAGAGTCACATTGTAACCTAAAAAATTGTGAGACAATTGGTGAGTGGATTCAGAAACATAATGAATTATTAGTTTGGCTTTGTGATTCGGGTTCACTGCTACTCTTCTTAACTATGAAAGATAATTAGTCAATCATGATTTGCACCCCACCAGCCCCACCCTACCTCCTCTCAAAATTAGAAGAGAACTCAGAGGTCTGGTGAACACGCAGTTTTCGTGTGGATCCCGGTGCGTTGTCACCATGACTTCCTGCGATCTTCTTCAGCGCCTACTTCTTCAGACGCTTGTATTGTCCACCGTAGTTTGTGTGAGCTGCGGTTATCATGATGGCAATGATATCAAAGGTAGTGGAAGTGGGTGGTGGGTAAGGAGGAATGACCTATATAGAAACTATTTCTTCGTCTTCATTATGGAATTGCAGTGTCCCGTTTGGATAGTTCAGCGCCTCTGTGCAAGGCGTAAAAGTTGGTGTCTTCCAGCCACGGATGTAGTTATCGTGATGAGAAATATTGATATGGTTACTAAATACAAAATACAGAAATGTGCATTTCAACGTATTAATTAAAAGAAATATTCTGTGTATCTGAGGGAAATAAGATAGACAAAAATGTGAGTGATGCCTGTTGATACTTTTCATTTCTTTAAATTTGTTTGGAACATATCTTAACTGTTCCCCATGTTGATTGATTAATGATAGGAACAGCAGACTAGTAGTTGTTAATGCATTTCGTAGTTTTTCAGTATGTCTTATCAAACTTCCTCTCCAAAATTTTTATTTTAGTTGAGATAGTGTATACTGTGGCGATGATTCTGTGGCATTGTTTGAATACTGATTATATCTATTTGTCTTCTGTCTTGTTCCTGTCGTATCGCAGGTCGTTTAGGTGCAAACATGACTAGGGTGTGAGTAGCGTATGTTGATTTAGTGATTAAAATTCGATGAGTAGATGTTATGTGAGGGGAGTTTCCCTAATGACATAGATTTTGTAAAGATTCGTCTTAATTCATAATATTGGGATAATGACCATTGGGGAGATTGCGTGGTTTTTTTTATGATTTGATACCTAATGAGGTCAAGATAAGAACCATTTCAGGTTTACGTTCGACTAAATATTTCTGGGAGTCCTTATAGTTTGGTTAGTAAGTCTTTGGAATAATGTCTTGTGACATCTGTGGAAAAGCTGTCAGTTCATTGCTTCGGATCATTCGTTAAGCCTTAATTCTATAGTTTTATTGGTGCTGCTTTGGTGCTATCTACCATGCTTTTTTCGGTATGTTATCTACCTATGCAGATTGTGTCTATCTGCACTATTTCATATCGAGATAAATGTATGAATTGTCATATTGAGGTAAAAATAATCGTGCAAATAGGGATTTAAGCATAAATTACATAGAGGAAATTTATCGTAACTCCTCTAATCCTTTTTAAATCACGGAAGAAAGCAGGTTATTAGCATGGTGATGGAGCATTCAACAAAGATCGTTTTGGCATAGGAAGGCAATACAACTCTTCTGAAGGCACTATGCTGCATAAAATTCAGAAGTAGTATGCATAAGTTTGCCTTCGTCGACGGACGGAGAAATTATGAGAGAGCATTGTCATAATTTAGACGACCTCGTCGTTCGTTAGTGTGAAAAGTGTATTGAGGAGCCGAGCTTTGTGATAACCGGGACTGAAACGTGAGTTTCGGAACACTACACTTGTGTATCATGGTTTGTTGCTGATTTAGCACGGTAGATAACACAACTATACAGACGTGTACCAATTAGGCAAAAATAACGAGGTAGGTAACACAACACATTACAGTTTTATTTGTATATATTAATAAAATAAAATAAGTTGCTGTAGGTATACTGTAATACCGTCTCTAAACGTAGCAACACCTTGACGCAGGAGTTTGGGAGTTATTACATTGCGGTTCGTGTTTGTCAATTAAAATTGTAATGAAGACTCGGATTCCTTCAATGACTTTGCTTTAGTACTGTCATACTGTCATACTGTCACGCATAATTTCATTTGACGAAACTAATTTTTTGTCGGTCTGTGTGCCTGTCTGCAATGGAAGCGCCAAAGGGGTGTTAAGTCCCCCTCAGTTCCCCAATATTCTTACCAACATTTATACAGAACATGTTACCATAAAAGTAAACTCTGGTAAACTCTGGAATTCCCTGCTTGCCTCTGTATTCCTATGACTTGCCTATTTAAGAGGAAGGTTTCAAGACATTTGTCCCTAACTTCCAGGCAACTCTATTTTTTCAGGAGACTGACAGTAATAGTAGGCTTTTTTTGGTTTTCATTCTTTTTTGTTGCCCTTGGCCGGGTTCCCCCTCTTCCATAAAAAAAAAAAAATATTTCACTAACATTTCGTGAAGCCCTCGGACATTTTACCCCACCCCCCCTCAGCCCTCGAGAAACGGCAGCAGCAGCAGACACAGTGAGACTCGCTAAAGCCACGCATTTATACTGAACTGCATTCATACTGAATTGCAGATGCTTTGAAACAAGTGGAACAGCATCGCAACAAGTCCACTGGTGCTGACGTAGTGAACCGCCGGGCAGTGAGGGGACAGGACGTCCCTTCCAACGTCACCACCACATCCAGTACCACTCGACGTTCATTTACCTATAAAGGTGACTAAATTGTGTGCTGCCTTTTATTATTTTATTCTTTATCAATATTCAGTTTTTATGTTCCATGCTTTCGTGTTTCGTATACTCCATTCTGACTTTTTTAGTTTGTCTCGGTTTTCCCGTTTTGACTTTGATTTAACACTCAAGTCAAAATGATTCTTTAAGTCGAAATTCTGTTCTTAGAGTTGAGCTTCACCATTGTTTTGAGGATTCATTTCTCAGGTGTATGCACTTCGATGTACGTCTTCCCCTGTGACAACGGTGAATGCATATCGAAGAAATTCCTGTGTGACGGAGGCAATGATTGTTTGGATGGATCTGATGAGAAAAACTGCCCGGTACTTAATTTTTCAGTGTTAATGAGACTAATGACATATCTCGTGTCTCTAGTGTTGCTTGCGCAAGTCCTTAGCAGAACATTTTGGTATGACTGACTGTGATGTTAAGGTTTTTTTTAGTTTTATTTATTTTTTTACAGAAAACCACAGAAGAAAAATGCAGTTCTAACCAATTTATGTGCAAGAACAAGAAGTGCATCCTTGCGGACTGGCGGTGCGACGGAGACGATGACTGCAAGGATAATTCCGATGAAATTGATTGTGAGGTAAAGCGGACTCTCGAGTGGTCGCGAAGGGATAATGAGGCTCTGCCTGATACGTATTCAAATTGAATATAGAAAAAAAATATTAGGTCCTTCCTGTCTTCCAGGAATTTATTTGTTACTTGCATGGGAAAAAGACAGAACGTTACTCGGGGATATTGAAACATATACCAAGAAAAACCCAATTACCACAGTTATCACAGGCTTTTTGTTACTGTCTTGCAGAAGTGTTACAGAGACAAATTCCTTTGCAAAAGCGGGAGGTGTATAGCCAATGACACTTTGTGTGATGGTAAAGAAGACTGCGAGGACGGCGAAGATGAAGCAAACTGTGGTCAGTGGATGTGAAACAGTTAATATATAAATATATATATATATATATATATATATATATATATATATATATATATATATATATATATAACCTAAAGTATTAATTAGAAAATGTTCTAACGGTTTCAATAATTTTATCTTTTTAGAAAAGGCACACTGCCTTTCTACACCAGGCCAATACCATTGTCAATCAGGGGAGTGTGTGCCACCCAGCAAGGTGTGTGACAATGCGACGGATTGCTTGGATAAATCAGATGAAGGACAGGCTTGCGGTAAGATGAGAAGCTGGAATGGACTCAAAAGCGTGTCCATTGATTAACTGTAAATAGGGTTGAGTGTGTACTAAGGTCTCCTTGCTCTTTATCCTAATCTTTGATTATCCTTTCGGCAGCTACGACCTGTGCTGTTAGTAACTGCAGTCAGGGATGCTTCCGGACGCCCAAAGGTCCTCATTGTTCATGCAGACCAGGGTATTACCTGGAACGTGATCAAGTGACCTGCTCAGGTGAGTGAATAGTTTCTATATCTTATGACTGGTAGGTATGATGTTGTACCTTATGTATAAAAAGCCCCAGCCACACGATCGAAGAATGCCCCCAAACACAGGGGGGAGGTTTGCCTGATAGACTTCCCGCTTTTGTTCACAGAACAACGAGCATAATATGCTAGTTCTCATTCCTAGAAAACACCAAACACTCCTCATGTCCGGGAGTAACATAATTATCGCTGCCAGACAGTGGCTATCACAGTGTATAGTCGTTTTATTCTCGGTAAGCGAAATGACTGTTCCTGCGCCTGCTAAAGGGCTAGAGCAGCACTTTGTACTTGAGTATGTGTCAGCAACACTTTTGTTTGTGAAACGGGAGATATTAAAAAACGAACAAATCGGCAGCAACCCTCCTCCCCATATAAGAGGAAATGAGAAAAATTGGTGTCCGTGACGGATGATGACAGAAAATAAACTTATATTGTAGCCAGCAGAAACGAGATGCGTAAAAAAAAAAAAAAAAAAAAAAAAAAAAACGCAATAAACGGCATCTATTACGAACATTATGATGTTTTTATTCATTGTAGCCTCTAGTCGGGTTTCTACAGGTATACTCGTCCCCACAGTGCTTTCCTGCCTGCTGATAACGGAACTGATCGAAGTAAAATCTATGGAATGTAGGTTATGTGGATCGTGTAGTTTATCAAGTCTTTCTCATGCCTATTTTGTAATTCACGCGACGTAATTTTCTTTCCTTTTGAGTCTCATTTCCATATCTTATAACTGCTAGGTATGATGTTAGCATTTGGAAACTGTTGTCTGGAGTGGATGCCTTTCCTATCCTCGGTCAGTGGCTAGGATTCGAACCCATGTGATTGAGGATCCTTTGGTCCCCAAAGCACGCGTGGTCCCTATACTGTACTACAGAGCAGCCCCCTCCACAAGATTGTCATAAGACTTCCTAATTGTTTTCCTTTCATAAGCCAATCTTTACACCATTTGCCTTTTCCCACTTTATTTTTCTTCTCATACAAAACAAATATCCTAGTCAACGCTTTTCTCCCGATTCTTTATGGTGGCAGCATTGTTATCGTACCGCATATAGCCCGAGCATCCATTGTCTTTCGCTGTTGTGTGTTTGACGGGGGCACCGTTTGACAGCACTTCTGTTTGCTGTTCACCGGGCAAAAGCGGGAGTGTCGTCATCGTCTGCGTTCGAAAGCAATGCTCGATCGAGTGGATTGTGCTTAACACGTAACCTACATGTGTGAGTTAGGAACATCTGTGCTCTTCATTGTACTTGGATAGAAGAAAAGATAAGGAAAATTTCAGTTTCACACCAAACTCTAATAGCTGGACGAAATTATTACCTGATAGATTTGGACCCGTATTGAATAAATCTGCACTTTGTCCCCCCCACCCACCCACCCCCCACCGCTTCCCTCTTAATCCCGTCAAAGAACTGCGTTGCGATGAAAACGAAGAACACAAAGCAAACCAAAATGTAACGAAAGAAAATAGTTTCGCCATCACAAAGTACCACAAGAGTAACCGTTCAAAAGTTGGACTATTATTCCTGTGGAGAGCACTCTCCGCCACTGCTGCGAACCGCTAGTTACCGCAGCCAAATTGAACCAAAAGTAACCAAACTTAACCAAACCAAAATTAGTTTAAACCTAACTGTACCGTAACTTAAACTTAACCTAACCTAGCCCCAACCTAACCTAGTTGAGGCGATACGTACCTCTAGCCGTGACACTGACACCCTATCCAGACCGACACTTTCCACAGACTGATTTAAAACGTACTAGCTTCTCCGCAAAGCGTTTTGATTAGCTAGATTTATTCCAGTGCCAGAATGCACAAATAAAAGATCCAATCACCGTGAGTGATATCGCACGTGCGCAATCCATTTGAGTACCTCGGTGTTTGCACGTCCATCAAAATAATGTAGATGGTTCCCTCCCGCAAAACTGGTAAATCTTTAAAAGTTGTCAGCATTATAACCGATTTGCATCTGGTATGGATGAAGATCCAGATACTCGGTGGCGAGCCCTATACGATAAGGGTAAGAAAAATCACCTTGAGTTTGGTGTAAGAGTAAAATACCATGAAAAGTTACTCAGCATTAAAGTCAAATAGATAGGAGCTCTGCATGGCTACTTAAACCGTACTATTAAGTGAGTGGTTATACTTGACTGTGTCCTAAATTATGGATTTATGTTTGTGTGGATATTATATTAAAAACGGGAAACATAGCAGACAGGTATTCATATAGGTACTAAAGGGTGATAACCATAAGTACATACTCCCAAATTGATATCTTGGGTTTGTCTGAATATTATATAGAAAAGCTTTTACAATTTGGTTTTATCTTTAATCAATCTGTATTTTACTATTTCATTACTGTATAAAATATTGTGGACACTTTCTACAATGCATTATTTTTCTTAGTGTTTAGTTTATTTTTTCCACTTTTTGTCTAGTGTCTATTGACAGTGTAAGCTTCGCCTTTCAATCCTGTATCTGTTCCTTATAATCATGCAGACCTTTCTTTTTATTTTCAGATATAGACGAGTGTGCTTGGGGCAACAAATTGGTGTGCGACCATTATTGTAAGAATACCAAGGGAGGGTTTCAGTGCTCCTGCCACGACAAATATATCCTGCAGACTGACAACGTTACCTGCAAGCATCAGCGTGAGTACTCCTAAAACTCAATGGCTTTAAAGCATTACAATAAATAGATTAATAAACAAAAGTACTGTGAAATTTCTATAGACTGGGGTTAAGTATACTGTTTCAGGTTTTACTGCTTGAGGTCATTACTTCATCAAATAGCATTACAGTAAGCACATGAATAACACATTGGAGGCTTTCTTTTCCCCTTGTACTAGTCCATCCATCCCTAGCCAACAAAAAAACGAGCCCATTGTACCCAAACTAATGTGGTGGTGATAATCTGTACCACTGCTGAAAGAATAAGAGAACTTGTTTACATTATTCTAAGTACTCCACTAAAGCCTCCAGCTGCCAATGACCCCTCAGATGTGGAGGGGAAAGGTGAAGGAAGCATTCAGTGTCCATCAGTTGTTCTGATTAGAATATTTCCATTGAGGGCGTTGGGCTTTCATTTGAATTGTCATTATTTCATTTTCAATCATAGATAAGTTTACATTTTGTTTAAGAGGGGAAATCTGGCTAAGGGCAGCAAAGATGATCAAACAAAAAGGCCCAGTTAATTTCCAGTCCCTAAGCAGGGCCTAGAGAGTTAACCATTAGAATAGGAAAAATGAATTCAATTCATAGGAAGAAAGTAATATAAAAGCAGGCAGGAAGTTTAGTCTACCAAAGAGAGGTATGAATGATAGAAGGTACTCGTTAACTCCTGCATGAGAGAAACAAAGTTCTGTGCAGTGAGGCCGTAATCGATATCAGAAGAGCAGTTGGCACGAAAATAATGGTAGAAGATAGCAAGAGATGCAACGATGAGAAAGCGGCTGGATTCTGTCCGTCAGTCAGGAGAGGAGTTGGTAAGCTGGAAAGCTTTAGATTCCACTATCTAATATAGCAGTGGAAGTGGAATCTTCCCCTGTCCATATATGCGAATAACACTCCATACATGGGCAGATAATGACGGTGTCCAGAGTTGGCAGTTGAGGGGTGTGAAAAACTGATGGAGATGACTCAGTACGTCGGGATTCCATCAGCTCCATAAGCCATCTTAGGATTTAGGGCAGCTAGGGCATGGGAAACATCAATGCGAAAAATTTTGATTAGTGTCATAAAATGGTCAGGAGGAGGAGAGGGAGGAACAAGACCAGAATCGTCCAAGGTAAAGAAGAGAAGTTCACTTTTAGAAACTGGTGACAGTGGTGTCATCAGGTTGAAATAAAGGACCGAAAGAAGTAAAGTTATTGGAGATAGTTTGGGCTAGATGCCAGGAGTCTCGGTAGGAGTTGAATCACGATTTTAACACTTTGTTAATGGAGTGTTTGATAAGTTGGAGAAAAGGCTTCATATGATTCCGGGTGGAAAAATAAAGGACATGAAATTTAGGGGATGGAAGGCTCCAGTACCTTTTGTGGTTATGCATGGCACGAGGACAGGCTGTGTTAAACCAAGGTTTGGAAGGTTTAGGTTAACAGGAATGTACCCCTCCATGAAATACACCATCACCGGCTATGCCCTCAGCATATAGATGGCTCTGACATGGAAACTGTAGTTATTCCGATGAAAATCGGCGCAACTCCTTGATCGGGTCTTCCAAACGGAGGGGAGGGAAGTCTTCTCAAATACTGTACTGATCTCGATTTAGTGGTACTAGTTTTTTTTTTTTTGCATGTCTTTCTTAACAGCAATGCGCATTTCATTCTGGTCTATTACTCATTGGGGTTGTGGAATTATATCTAGGAGATACGGTCAACATTTATGACCTTTTCCTTACCTCTAATCCTTTTGCATTTGCTGTTACCGTATCTTCGTTGCGCCCTTTCAATCACACTCTCATATCTATATCTTGTCCTATTTCTCCAATCCCTCCTCAGGATTGACCAAAGTGGAGACACCTGGCATTTTGCTTCTGCCAATTGGGGAGCCTGAGAAGGTGTATTATGCTGATTTTTCATGGAATTATTAGTTTCCGTGTCAGAGACCATCTCTGCGTGCTGAGCGCATAATAGAGGTGATAGTGTCTGGCATGGAAGCTTACATTCTTCACTCTTCCTCTCAACCTATACATAATACAGAGGTTGCTCACAAAAGGTACTTAAGCCTTCCATCACCGGAATCTTGTGCACTTTATTTCTGTCCAGAATCATGCCAAGTCTGTTCTACAACTTGCCAAACATTTTCATTAATAGAAAATGCCCAAAACTTTCAAACCCCAACTCCCCTTTAGATTTCTGGCATCTGACCGAAAACCAACCAATAACTTTGCTTCCTCTTTCCCACCTTTATTTCATCCTCATGCCACTACTGTCATCACGTCTCGAAAGGTTCCCTCAGACCTTTGCTTTGGATGATTCTTGGCTACTTCCTCCCTCTCCTCTTCCTATGGCTGTTTCATGACTTCTCTTAAAATTCTCCACCGTGATTTTTCCCATGCCCTAGCTATACACCTGATGGGGTTCTTTCTATTATTCTTAAAAACTGGGCTTCTGTGCTTGCACCTTACCTGACTAAACAATTACAACTGTCAAGTTACTTTCTTGCTGGATGTTTGCCTACATTCAGCCTGTCTCTAAAAAGGGTGACTGTTCTAATCCCTCAAACTACCTCCGTATAGTATAATCTCCTGCTTGTTTAAAGTTTTTAATCTATCCTCAATAGGAAGATTCTTAAATATCTATCACTTCACTATCTTCTATCTGATCTCCAGTATGGCTTCCATTAAGGTCGCTCTACTGGTGATCTGGTTTTTCTTATTGAGTCTTTTAGAGATTTTGGTGAAGCTTCTGTTATTTCCCTAGATACAACAAAAGCTTTGATAGAATCTGACACAAAGCTTTTATCTCAAAACTACTCTCATAGTGTTTCTATTCTTCTCTCTGCAAGGAGAGAGAGTTTCCACTCCGACCGTTCTATTGCTGCTGTAGTAGATGGCCACTGTGCTTTTAAATCTATTCACACTGGTGTTCCTCAGGATTCTTTCCCATCAAGCACTTTCTACTTTTCATTAATGATCTAAACCAAACTTCTTGCCCAATTTATTCATTCTTATGTTTATGATATCATCATACATTTTTCCAAGTCTTTCCAGAGACAACCAACTCTTCAGGAAATTAACAGTTCACGCAGAGATCCCACAGAATGCCTGACTTCTGATCTCTCTAAGATTTTTAATTGGTGGAGGGAAAAGGGTTCAACGCCTCAAAAACTTCATTAATCTATCAGCTCAAAGCAACCTTCCAGGCAACTATCCCTTCTTTAATGACACTTAGTTTTCTCCCTCTTGTACAATGAATATCCTCGGTCTCTTCCTTACTAAAAATCTAAACTGGAAACTTCATATCCCGTATCTTGCTAAAGCAGCTTCTATGAACCTAGGCCTTCTGAGGCGTCTTCATCAGATTTTTACTTCCCCCAACTGTTTATTCTGTACAAGGGTCTTGTCTATCCATATATGGAGTACTCTTCGCATGCATGGAGGAGTTCCACTCACACAGCCATATTTGATAGGGTAGAATCAAGAGCTTTTTTGTCTGATAAACTCCTCTCCTCTGACTGACTGACTGTCTTCAGCCTCTCTTTACTATAATGTTGCATCTCTTGCTATCTTCCATCGCTTTTTTCATGCTCTTATAGTTTTGCTGACTGCATACCTTCCCTCCTGTGGCCTCGCCGCCCAAGACATTCTTCTTCACTCCCTAATTTTTGTCCAACTCTCTAATGCAAGATTTAACCAGTCCTCCCAATCATTCATTCCTTTCTCTGGTAAGCTCTAGAACTCTCTACCTTACCTGCATGTATATTTCCAACTTCCTACGATTTGACCCTATTTAAGGAGTGGTTTCAAGACATTTGTCTGACTTTGTGCTAACTGTTAATCTTTCAGACGACTGTCAATTAGTGGTGTTTTTATTTTTATTATTTTCGTTGCCCTTGAGCAGCCTTCCCCTTTTGCATAAAAAAGATCTATGTACACTGTTACTCGAACAGGTTTTAAGGTACTAGTATTTGCTACTAATAAAATGTTTGGGAATGTACCATGATTTTTTGTAAAAAAACGCCAATTTATTTGTATTGTGATTAATATCAATAATTTACCTCTATTTGATCTATGATTATATGCTCGGAAATATTTTTAATGACACCAGTTCTTATAAACTTTTATTAAGGATGTTACATGATCTTTAAAACTTTCTATTAAAAAACCGATAATATATTAAATGAGATAGAAATAATAACCATCTCATTTTGATTTATCAAATTTCTTACCGGAATCCTGTCTGGACGCATTTAGCGTCCTATGTACCGAATGCCTTGCTCATTAAATACGGTTATTGTCTTGACAGATGAGTTGGCTATAATAATGTATATGTTACGCTCTTTAACTGCCGAGACTGATGCAGAGGATATTTTCGCCGTGACTATTTCATTACCCACATACTCCCCTCCCCATCTTGTTCCCAAGTTTTTAGGCACATGTACTATACAAGTCCTGTTTTCCATTTTTGCTATTGACCTCAGGTGCACAAAATAGTGCATAAATCGTGTTGGATGTTCTCCTACATCTGTTCGTGTGAGCAGATGAAAGGCATGAATAACAATCGTTCCCTGAGTGTATGATGTAGATTTTCTGTTCTATACAGATATCTTTTCTTTTTGTGTAAATGTTGGTTAGTCAGACATTTTGAAGTGATTATAAAGATGTTTCAAGACCATATAAATCAGCAGGTTTCCAGAGTGGTTTCATACTGATTAGAAATAATCAATGACTGCTATACAAGCAAGTAACTGCAACTTTGATGGAAGTATTAGTACTGCCCTTATCTCAACATAATGCACTATGAATACACGAACAGTACACCTTTCAATGTATGTTCTAATCTACAGAGTTGGGAAGTGCATTTCTTCTAATTGCACAAGACGATGGAATCAGACAGTTGTTCCTGGACGGCTCGAGCAACATGCAAATAGTCAACTCGGGGAATGTATCGGTAAATAGTGCATGTATTCGTTTGGTGATCCAGTAATGAAATAATGAAAGGTGGAATATTTTGATGTTACAGGTTTTTATGTCAGTTTTGAAACAATTAACACCTGAATATAGGTATTTCTCGTTTTGTGCTGTTCTTTTGTGTGAATTCGCTGAGATGCAACTTCAAAAATATATTAATTAAAATTGTGCTGTCCGTTCGCTAGCATAGGATTTGTCAATGCATGCTTTATTTACAATCTATTTACACCTTAGTGTTACTTGTAGCTTTAGAATGAAGTCTTTTTAAAACGTTCACCTTATTAGTCAGATAGATCTGTCTCGTAAAAAAAAAAAAAAAATTAGGCCAAACCCCATTTCTCCCATTATATATTGTTAAGGGGAAAATATATTTTTTTTTGTGCGATTTCAGTATGTGCGATGCGTGCAGTAACAAGTATCTCGCACAAAACGAGAAATACTTGTATCAAGTTTGTCATAGCAGAGAATACATTTTTTTTTTCTTTAATAGCTTTTCATATTGATATTGATCAAGAGATGGATATTCCACAGTGGTTATTAATTTCCTACGTATCCTCACCAGACCATAGCATTGGGTTACGATCCCATGACTCACACGATGTTCTGGAGTGTCTTTGGTTCTGTGTTGAAAGCGAAAGTGATACCCAATGCAGCGTTTCATGAAGTGTTGCGTGATGGTGAGTTTTTTTGTTCATGAACTTTTTCAATTTTAATCGAGCTATTTTTTTCCTTAGTTATTAGCTTCCATCCTATACTTTTATCGTTCTTATTAGTTTTTATCTTCTATGGTGCGACAAGGTTTAGTCTCTATAGTAAGTGCTTGAGATAGGTCTCTAATTTGTAATGTGATGCCAGACCTGATGATTTTTTTGCACTTTAGTAGTGATGCCAGATCTGATTATTTATTTCACATTAGTAGTGATGCCAGAGCTAATTTTTTTTTCAATTTAATCTGTCCTTGGTCTCCCTTATAACCCATTCCTGCTTGATGAATTACCATAGGAGTCATTGTGGCTGAGGGTCTGGCTGTGGACTGGACAGGTAGGAACCTGTACCTCACAGATCCAAAAAACAAACATATCATTGTGTGCAAATTGGACGGCTCCTTCTGCTATCAGCTATTGAATAACCTTGGCCATCCGAGAGCCATCCAGCTGGATATGGTTAATAGGTTAGCAATACACCATCGTATCTGTATTTAATATGAAACTTTAAGTGCATAGCGATAAGCGCCATCGATTCTGATATAATTATACAGGGAAAGTAAATTCCTTAAGTGATATTATTGAATCATGTAAGTTTTTTTTTTTTTTTTCAAAATGGATAATTGAACGCATAATATGACTTTTGTGGTTCAGGTACATGTATTGGTCTGACGTGAAGGACGGTACGATCCGCAAGGCTGGAATGGACGGTACTAATCATGATGTGTTGGTCATGAATGGAGTGGTGTGGCCCAACGCCATGGCACTCGACCTCCCTGCTGGTCGCCTCTACTGGCTGGATGCCAACACGGACCAGGCCTTCAGCGTCAAATTGGACGGTTCAGACCAGAAGGTAAAGAGTCATACAGAATATTTTATAGTGCCCGGCCTCGAAAACATTAATGTATTTCATTGTCTTCTTGACCTATCTAGTAGGTTTTATAACTGTTGTCACTTTATAATAACTGTTGAGGGTGCAGACTTTACTTTCAAGCTTGACTCTTGTCAAGCATACTACAAAACTGTTCTGCAATGATAATAGAGGATACTTAGACGACATATCGGACAGGACGACATACGTGACACCATTCCTGATATCGCATCTGAAGCCTTTATTGATAATGCATCACGAGCAGTGTGTGCTGAACTCCTCAATGAAGTGCAGCATGTTATAGAACAAGTTGAATATATAAAAGCACCTGCGACAGAGAGCTCACCAACAGCAACAGATGATTGAGCTTATACGGGAACAACATATGCTTTGAAGCTTACATGTGGATTAGTTCCATATGCTCAATTGCAGTAGCCTTCTGTACATTGTTATTACTGCGTTATTGTTACGAAACATATTAATTAATATAGTATGTTCAACTAATATAATGAATATATTCATAAAAGAACAGTTGGTCATCTAAAAAAGTGAGCGGTTTTCTTTGCAAGCCCGTCACACAAGAAATATTTGAAAACCATTATTTCATCTCTGCAATTCACTTCGTCTTCCATCCGAGTCCTCTATTTGAGCCTGTTCCCTGCTATAGTAAAATATTGATTAAAAAAAGAAAAAAAAATGCAATGTGAATGTTTGACTGGACTAGAGGCTCTGTGTCACTATCTTCACTGGGTACTTATTTCGATAGTTTTCTAATGGAATCATTATATAAAGTCCTTGATACCGAAGCCCCGAATACCTCCCACTTTTGAAATTTTGTTTAAAACATTTCTTATTCTTAAAAGCTCTCCAGTATAAAGCCTTAAATCATTATGGCCGACTATTGCTGTGGATTTAGATATTCCCCACATCCCTGAAAGGCACATTATTCTCTTCTTGCCGTTTTATCATAACATTTTAATAGTAGGGAAAAGCTGGCTGGGTAACCAGCATGTGACCGTGGTGAATAACACAGCCCACAATATAAAACATTGGTTTGTAACACTATATTTAATGTGATTCTGCCTTTGTAGTATGTACCTATACCACCACATTGTAAGTTTCTCTTTTGATAGTCACTCGAGCATACTGTGATCCACCATCCATTCGCCATGGCACTGTGGGAGGACCGCCTGTACTGGACCGATTGGAGCGAAAAAATGGTCGTCTCTTGCGTCAAAAGGGATGGCAAGCATGGGAAGACAGAGCTGAAAGGAGGTTTCACTATGTTCTTTGGCCTCGTCCTTTATCACCCAGCCATGAAGGAAAAGGTAAGTCGCAGGATATTCAGATCCTGTTTTTGGTCCCTCTTAGTGTCTTGATCACATCTTTCTTCGTAGGCGCAATGTGTGTTTTTAATTTACTTAGTTTACTTCGTAAAATTTCACCTCTCGGACCCAGGTAGGTAAGACTCCGTTGTGGCAAAGCATCCCTGCAGATGTCATGTTTTGGTGGTGGGTAGATATGTCAAAGAATTGGTGCTGGTGGTTGGCTAGCCTGTGGTGTTTGGGCTAGTTAAGTCGAAGAATTGGTGCTGGTGGTGGGGTAGACTGTGGTATTTGGGCTAGTTTAGTACAGCTCACGCTTGAAGCAGTCCGTGTGTGGATGCTGCTCCCTGATGGCCTTTGGCTTAGCATTGAACAGACGTGCTCAGCTCATTCTTCACGAGTTGTGTAAAATTACCGCTGCTCTCTGGGTGGTGGTTTCTGTCCTCCTAATGTATCACAGTTGTCCTTTTCTCTGGTGGTGATAGCGCAAAACCCTACGTCAGATTGTGTTTTTTTAGGGTGTTGTACGCGTGATATTACCAGGTCACACTGTGTTGGTGGTCAAGGCCCTAATAGCTGGTGCCTTGTTTGGTGTCATGTAGAGGGCTGTACTCCATTAATTCAAATTTATTCTTGTTCATTACTATGTTATTTTTGGCGGTTTAGTACGGCATTTAAGGCCTCTTACAACAGGGCTATGTCTTCGTCCATTTCTATTTTCTTTACCTTTGTGTCATCAGGAAAAGAGGTAGCCTGGGAGTGTTGGAGTTCCCTGTCTTTGTCTCCAATCATGATCAAGAACAATAGAGGTCCTCAACACTAACCCTAAAGAACTTCACTGACCACCTCAATTGGGTTTAAGAGGTGTCCCTGGACGGTTACCTTTTGATTTCTGCCTGTCATAAAAAATTTGGATCCACTTTCTGAGGTTTCTTGTTATGGCAAAGCTGCTTAGTTTGTGAAAGGGAGGGTCATGATAAGCTTCATTAAAGGCCTTGGCAAAATCTAGATAGAAAAATATGTCATGCTGATGTTGTCTATTAGGGGTTTTTGGTGTGCAGAAAATTGTGACCAGCAGGATTGGCCTTTTCTAAAGTCTTTGATTTAAAGGCATTTGTCATTTGCAAGTGCTCAATTAGATGCCAGTTATTTTTAGCCAACCCCTTATGACCCCATTTGTGTAAGGGTGTTGTCATCCCTTCCTGTGATTGGAAGAACCACCTTCTCTACACGGATGCATTTGGAAGGGTGGGGAGCATACAGCCTGGATGAGGAAGTGAACAGTGAGTGGCCCCACCAGGAAAAATGGGAGCACATCAACTTTTTAGAGTTGAGAGCAATCCGCTTCGGCCTTCAATCCTTCGAGGGATCACTAAGAGGAAAAACGGTTGCGATTCTCAGACAACATCACTGCACTTTCATTCCTCAACAAGGAAGGTGGCATGAGATAGAATTCACTCAGCAGGGAAGCTCGGACAATCTTACAGTGGATGGAGGAGAATGCAGTAACCACTGCATTCTCTCAGTTTGTGAGAGGCAAGAACAATGTGGTGGCAAACTGTCCAAGTCGGAAGGGACAGGTAATCTCTACGGAATGGACACTTCACCAATCTGTTTGCAACGACATGTGGAAGGTGTGGGGCTGTCCATTAGTAGATCTGTTCAACACAAGGACTACAGACTTCCCAATTTTGTCTCCGTTCCCAGATCCTGTGGCCATAGCCATGGATGCCTTTCTCTTCCAGTTGGATTTCATGGAGATGTATGCCTTTCCACCCTTTCAGATTATCAGGAAGGTACTCAACAAACTTTGCAGCTCAAAAGGGGCTAAGCTCATCCTCTTTGCCCCATTTTGGCCTCGATGGAGTGGTTTCCTGACCTAGTGGAATTAACCATCGGCACTCCAAGGAGACTCCCTCTGAGGAAGGACCTTCAGCATCAACAACCACATTTTCACAGGCATCACCTCAATCCCCACGTGCTTCATCTACTAGGGTGGAGACTGTCCAGCGACTCCTCAGACTCTGAGGCTAATCCAGGGCAGTTGCGCAGATGGTGTCGAAGGCTAGAAGGCATTCCACCATTGTAAACTACCAGCATGAGTGGAAGAATTACAGACAATGATGTCATAAGCATGGTCATGCAATCTCCAGACCATCCAGCCAGAAGTTTGCTGACTCGCTTTTGCATCTACGTCAGACTTGTGGTCTCTCAGTTTCTGCTGTGAAGGGCTACAAGTCGATGCCCAATAGTGTTTTTCCCTGAAGGGCTTTAATTTAGCAGAGGATCCAGTCCTGAAAGGCCTGATCAAGGCCTTTGAGGTGGAGGTCCCTAGAGCTCGGGTCAGTGCACCAAGCTGGAACCTGGATATAGTCCTTAGGGTTCTTTCTCTGGCTCCCTTTGAGTCACTAAGGTCCTCATCCTTTCAGGATCTCGCCAAGAAAACGTTATTCTTAGTGGTCCTGGCCACGGCGAAACCTGTTAGTGAACTGCAGGCTCTGACACACAAATTCGTCTGGCAAGGTGGTGATGTGATCCTGTCTTACCTACCGGAGTTTGTGGCCAAGACATAGATGTCATTGAATCCCCTGCCATGGGATTTCCAGCTTAAGAGTCTCTCAGGGATCTTGGGGAAGGATGACGAACACCTGCTCTGCCCAGTTAGAGCGCTTTGGATCTTTCGTGAGAGGACCAAGGATTTACACCCTGGTGCCAGAAATCTTTGTCTCCACTAAGGATGGATCTAAGCCTCTGAGTAAGAATGTTTTATCCTTCCTTTTGAGAGAAATGATTCAACAATCTCACCAACAGTTAGCCAGAGATCATTTCCCACTCCTGAGGGTCCAGGCTTACGAGATTAGGGGTATTGCTATGTCCCTCAATATGTGGAGGAACAAATCTTTGTTGGCAGTTCTAGAGGCAGCCTCCTGGAAGATGCCCTCAGTGTTTGCTAATCACTACTTAAGGGATGTTGAACGGGTGGATGGTGATATTTTCTTGTTAGGTCCGATCGTCGGGGGGAGGGGGGGGTGACGTTGTAGCCTAACTCTCCCGTCAGGCTCAGGCCTTGCCTCACTGTATATAGTCCTGTATATACGGGTTGGTTCTATGTATATAAAGGCACATACCGGAGGTTATGGGGGGGAATGGTTTCACACTTTCTGCAACCTGTCCACACAGTCCTCTCTGCTCGTGTTCTGCAAATGCCAGTGAGTGTGAGGTACTGCTTCAACCCCAGGGGAACAGTTCCTCTTTCTAGTTTCCAGGGACTCTTATAAAGATAAGGTTAACTAGACATGCCTTCCTGCCTCCTGACAATGTGGGAGTCTGTCCTAGTTATATGAGACAGGTATATATAAGAAATTATTTTTCTAGTTTAAAAAATATTTTCACATACTTACCTGTCTCGTATAACTTGCACTCACCCTTCCTCCCCTCAGCATGTCCTGAAGCTTAGAATGGCGACTTGTGGCGGTAGGGATATGCTGGTGGTGGGATTGGGGTAGGGGGGATCGGCACGACTGCTTTGCGCATGGTACTCTCTACTGCGGACTTTAAAAAAGTTTTGGGTATTTCAATCTCGGAGATAAGTAGGTGGACCCTAGTCCTAGTTATGAGACAGGTAAGTATGTGGAAATATTTTTTAAGCTTGAAAGATAATATTCCTGCAGTGCAATCTCTATTCATTTTGTTCTTTCTAATTAGTTCCTACGCCTTCACCAAAATAGAATAATTAGGTTTTTATTACTGATTTACAAATTATAAATTTGAAGTTGCGAACAAAATGCAAGAAACCACACAGCAACTGTCATGGTGATTGTATTTTTTAAGCTGCTTATTAGTTATAAGAGTACAAAGTGCTAGGCAAGTGTATTACAAATTAAGTGTTCTGACAAGCTCCAAATATATATGGTTTCTCTATGACTTGTTCACTATTTGAGTTGAAAATTACATAGTTGAGTCTTATTTCTGCATCTAGCTTATCTTTATGTGAGGGTTTCTTTTAAGGTAGTCAGGGGTACTTTGTCTATGGTGACTATTTCTTGCAGTTTTTTTTGTTTGCATTGGTTTTGTTGTTCCTTGGATATAAGCCCCTAATAGATGTGATGGAGCTTTATCAGTAGGGCAACAGCACCTTTTTACTAAGTTTCTGGTCTTACCATTTGGCCCATAAGGTTAGTTATCAGTTTCTGTAATTTCACTTGTTGGGACAAATATTGATTGGTGTGATATCACACAAAATGTGCTTCTTATGGCCTCGAGAATTTATTATGTATTGTGATTTTAAAAAAGCTAAATTCCACTCTTCGTATCAGATTTGAGTATTTCCATGTAGAAGCAAGTGTCCTTACGACAAAAAATATCACAACAGGTATTTGTAACAATGAAAAATACCACATTCTCCTGCTCACTTAAAGATGACATTGATAATTTTGTTATACCCTGAAAGTTTCAAGATGAAAGACCCAATACTTTTTTTAATTCATTTTTTTTGTCAGAAGGTGAGCTATCCCTTATGTTAGACTATCTGCAATCAGGGTTTTGGGCACATTTTGCTGTGTAGGGAATATTTGCACATAACATGAAAACTAAGGCATTTACTACCTTCATTGCATTCTATTCTTTTACGAAAACCATGTTTTGCAAACTTCATACACACCTTGGGACATGGAAAGGAATATCTTTCACCTTTTCTTCCATACCTGAAATTTCCATGTCTGTAACCACTGCAAATTGGTTTTGACCTTTAGGATTTGGAGGCTCCTTGTATTGTAGAATCTGTGTTGTGTATGATTAGTGTGGTTTAGGGCCTGTTTACACTCGGCGATTTGTCAACCTGACTGCAGTCGCGTGACTGCATTTACTGTACTAAGCTGTTAACACATAACTTCTGTTATTCTGGCTCGACCTCAACTTGCTGGTGGCTGGGAATTCCCTTTGCAGTTGCTGCTGAGTACCTGGCAGCACCATTGGCTGTATGCCAGCCAATGAGAAGAGACTGAGCACTCATCCCATATGGATTCAACCAGTAATGTCTTTCTCGCTGTTTTTTGTGGTGGCGATTCAACAGCCAAATGCATGCTGCCTCCTCAGCATCCATCCTGGGCCTGACTGCCAGTGCCAGAGATAAATAAAATAAATGTAAATAAAATAAAAGATAAATAAAATAAAAAATAAAAATCGTCAATTGCAGCGATTCTGCCGCGGCTGGAATTGCCTCGTGTGAACACTTCACTGACTTTCTCGTGACTGCAGTCGTGCTACAGTAATTGCCTTGCCTTGTGTGAATAGGGCCTTATGATCCCCCAACCATGGGGTCTTGAAAGGAAGTGGGCTGGTAATCATTTCCTATCCTAGATGTGTGGCAGGATGGTTATAGTTGTTCAACATCTATGTCCTTTGGGGAACTTCCTAATTCTGTATTTTTCCCAGTATTTTCTTCTAGAATGTTGGCAGATGCCAGTTGTGTGGCCTGTCTCCTCATTCGATCCATTGCCTCATTCACCTCTTGTCCATTCTGGGTTGGTATACATCTCAAAACTGTATTTTTCACATCTTTATTTCTAGTTTGTACTTGCTTGATACAGGAAAATGTATAGAGACTGTGCACTGCATGTGTAGTGTATTGTTTTCCACTCCATGTACTGGATTGTGAATGAGGTCAGTGCTTTGGCCACATGTGACACAGCAGCCTTGGTCCACATTTATGTTTTCTTGGTTGTCCGCCATTTCATGATCAGTCACTTACTTTACTTTTTTTTCTCCCGGAGTGAAAGTACCCACAGACTTTCTACTGGTTAATAGTTAATCCCAGGAGGCATATGCTATAGTTACTTACATTCTGGTTCACTACACAGTACTTAATTAAAAAAATATTTAGAATAAACCTGCCCACTTGCACTTGAGACCTTATTCAACATGGTGATCTAGTGCATTGAAGTGTGAAAGATTCTGCTATATTAGATTATTTGACCTCATTTAAAAGTAGAAGGAATCGTTTGCAAAGGAATGATGGCTATACTAGACTGTCCACATGTGCTCATATATGAAATCTCATATATACTGTTGATTTGCTACCTCTATACTGTTATGTAGTCCCTAATTTCATTCTCCAGATATCCAACCCATGCCAATATTCAAGCTGCAGCCATATGTGTCTTTTGTCTCCTCATCCTCCTGGGTATGCCTGTGCCTGTCCCAGTGGTATTATGAAACTCGGCCTGGACCGTCATACATGTGTTGGTATGTAAACTGTGCTTATAGTCAACTAACACTGTGCTGGCAGTGGCTACTAGTTTTCCATCTTGTACGTATATACTGATTACCATCTTAGTTTTTTTAATTGCTGTAAGGTGCCATATTAATCTTCAACTTTAAGATGGCTATGTTATCCTTAGAGATAATATAGCTTGGTATGATTTCGTTAATGTTTTGACTCATCAGATCCTGAACTTTGGTACTTGTTATTATTCAGATACACCAGCTAGAGTATACTTGATAGTCAGCAGCTCCAAGAAATTATACCTGCTGTCACCACACAAGTATGGCCGTGCTGACCAGCATGTCTTGGAGTCGCATCCGGATATTAAAGGCATAGGTGATGTGGAATACTCCCCAGAGAAAGGTTTGCTGAACAACAGTATGTACTTTTTTTTTGTTAAAACAATGTGAACTTTTTATGGGAATTTGTGGGCTAAAGGAGACCTCCTATCTGAAAGCCCACCCATTTGGGAACTGTTACCCTGAGTGGATGCCCAATCTCCACACGGACCCTGACCAGGATTTGAACCCGTGTACTCGGGGATCCCAAGGCCCCCACAGCGCAAGCAGTTCAACTGTACCATGGCTAATCTTTGCTTCTATCCTAATATTGTTCCTTTTTAGTTCAATGTGCATGCATTATGCTATTAAATGTTTACACTTAGAATAACTGAATCCTCATATTGATTTCTCATGGGTATTTTTTGTTCACACTTCAGTGGTCACTTCTTTGATTTTTAGCTGCTTGTGTGTGTGCTTTCCAGCCATAAGCTCTAGGCATCTTTTCTTGGTATCTTTCTTGCTTACATTACATGTATTTAAATTACCTAGTACAGTGGTACCTTGACTTGTAAACTTCATTCATTCCATGACAAAGCTCATACCTTGATTTGCTTGTATCTTGAATATATTTTCTCCAGTAAAATTAATTGAAAAGCCATCAATCCATTCCAGACTCCCCCCCCCCCCCCAAACTTTTTTTACATTTGTAGATAAGGAAGTTGTTTGTAAACAAAATATTGTACATAAAATACAAGCACAAAGTAAAATATAACCAGAGAGAATGTTATGAAATAAACTGGTTTTATAAACTATTTATCTTGGAGAGAAGATAACTTTGAGTAACAGAAAATGCTGGTAGAAATGGAGGGTAGGGTTGTAGACTTTGGATATCTAGCTAAATAACTGCATGAGAAGAAGAAGAAATAAACCATAGCAAGGCATGAGAAATGCTCACAAAATAAAGTGAAAAATCTACCAATTGGGGTCTTGCATTTTTTCTTTTTTTAGGGAAGTCAAGGTTACACTATATTGCATGCAATGTTGAGTAGTAGTAAGGCAAATGAGTGTAAAGATGGTAAGGAAAAACTTGGGGTGGGTTAGGGATACTCTTTACTCCTTTTCGACAATGTCTTCTTCAGAGAGTGAGTGACAGACTTGGAAAGAATAGCAGCTCATATTCACTCGTGGGTCACATGTGTGGAAGTCTGCCAGGGGAGCGCGCTGATTGGTCCATTAGCGTAAGTTTGGCTGCTGAACAAGATAGGCTTACAAAGCCCTTTCTATGATTGGTGACGAGGGAGGTATCAATGTAAGTGGCCTCCACCAGCTTCCTCTTCCTTTTTTCCATTTTTGTGTGCAGGGCCGCTGCGTTTTCCCAACGTGGCAAATGTCCATGCTCCTCTGCATGTAACACGAGGGAATTGGTGGTTCTGTGGTGTCGTAGGTCACTTCTATGGTCCTTTAATCTTCTTTCCATCCCCTGCGTCATTTCACCATAGTACACAGCAGAACAGTCTCCACAAAGGATGGAGTACATCACACTTTTGCCTCATGTCATCACTCCTCCTTGCACACACTTGCATGCAATGTTTGATTTAATGCAAGGAAATGCCAGGTTTTGATGAACCAACTTAATCAGAAATAGGTAATTTGATCTTGCACAGCAATGAGTACTCTTGTATAGTATTGTGATTGGGATAACAAACTTCTACAGATTAGATATATCCCTTCCAATGGGGTTGCTCCGATACAGTGGAACCATATCTGCTTTGGAGGCTGAGTGGTCCTCGAGTGCATGTGTTTGAATCCTGGCCATGGTCCTAGGATAGAAAGAGCATCTATTCAGGGTGATGTTCCTGAATGCCAAAACCTAGTCCTCTATCAAGAGGCACCATACTAGCCCTAATAAGATAGGAAAACCAGATGTTAGAAAAAAATTATGGATCTTTCTTTCTAATACTGGTCTATTTCAAGCTTGAAGTTTTGAAGGGGAAGGGAGAATACTTCTCTATTCCACTTTGCAGACATGGTGATTGTGAGTGACCAATGGAGTGGAACTGTGTATGTCACCTTCATGAAGACTGCCAGAGTCGTTACCCTAATGCAAAACACTGTGGCACGGAGACTAGCCCATGGTATGTAACCTGTACTATTTGTAATGTATTTTAATCATTGTTGTCCATCCCTCTATCTTTTTTTTCTATTTTTCTTTATTTTCTTATGAATACCAGGAGCCCACTATCCAAAGGGAACAACAATTGTATATAAGAAACCCACTTAATGTCATAGCCTATGTAGAATATCCATCAAATAATGGAGGATAAATGTTTTGAAACTTTGGAAGGAAGAAATACAGAAGCAGACAGCGAGTTCCAGAGTTTACCAGAGAAAGGAATTGACAGAATATTTTTTTATTAGAGTGGTGGATTGATCAGAACCTATTAGAGAAAAGGATGATTGATTGATATTTGTGCATTAGTAAGGTGGATTTATGGCTAGGGATGAAAGGAGGTCTTCTGAGGCTATAAGAGGAGGGGAAAATGCAATTAGTTTGATCAGAAGAGCAGTTGGTGTGAAAATATGGGTATAAGATATCAAGAGCTGCAAAATTGTGATAATGACCTTTCTGATATTTGCTGTTACTTCCTACAGATTTACTTGCACTGCTTAGCTAATCAATCAAACTTCAGAGATTCAAACAAGGTTCTTATTTGGTAATAAGAAAGCAAAGGGCATGGGTTGCAGGAGATTGGAGTGCTTAGAAGTCCCTTACTCGGGCATAATGATAGTGGTGAGGCAACATTACTTCAATTTCCTCATGACTCAAACTGTCTATTTCACACACATCACTTTCCTTGAGACCAATGATGCTCTCATTAAGGGTATGGGCAACGTCATCCATTTGCAAAAATATGGCGTTAATTCTCCCTGTACTGTATCAGTGTGGTCTGTTTAGGCTTGGTATGTTGGTGAAAATGAATGAATGGAAGGGATAAAGATTTGAAAAGTGTCCTGACAAAAAGAAGTCACGTTTTTTTTTTAATTGCTGCTGTAAATATATGGCATTGGCACAGCATACACCTACCTGCCCTTGTAGATATAAGGTGCTGGCACTAAATGGGTTACAGGCTAGTTCACCAGAATGATAGTGAAAGGAGAGGAAAGTCAAAGCTGGTGTAGAACATTTGAAGTCTCCAAGAATGGAGATCTCTGCATAATGGAAGAGTCAGAATGTTCTCTGCCTGGGAAGTTAAGGATGTACATCCATGCATAAAAAAAGTCAGGTATACACTTTAGATAAAGTTTATGGGATGTCAAGACACAGATGATACCAGTAGAGCACTACAGCCAGATGGCACTTGGGATCCCTTCCAATACAGTGAATATGAGACTAATGTAGGGGTCTCCATACCAATTTAATATTTTTAGTAGTGTGTTGTATGTTTAGAGGTTTGTTTTCTCCTTTTTGAATTTATGCAAGATCCAAAATCCCTCCAAAATGACATACGCAATGTTTCATTGTGGCCAACAGTTACACAAACATACATGTTCCCAATATATATATATATATATATATATATATATATATATATATATATATATATACAAGTATCTCTTGATTTACGGGAGATGCATTCTTGAAAAGTTTGTGGGAAACAAAAACGACGTAAATCAAAATGTATTTGTGTGTGTGTGTGTGTGTGTATTTACCTAGTTTTATTATACAAGGTTCAAGAGAAGCTCATAGTGTCCTGTCTCTATATCTCCATATATCCAACATTTCCTTGAATTTTGTACATTGGTTGCTGTAACAACCACCTCTTTTTAAACCATTCCAAGTGTCCACAATTCTATGTGGAAAACTGTACTTTCTTGTGTCCTTTAAACACTGACTCTTTTTTATCTTCCTTGAGTGTCCTCTCATCTGTCTGGTTTCTTCCTCCATCATCACCAGGTTTTGCATGTCTAGCTGTTCACTGCCATTTACTATCTTATATAGAGTTATTGGATCTCCTCTCTCTTCCATCTTGTAGAGTTGGCAGCCCCATTTCCTTTAATCTGTCTTCATATGTTTACTTCCCTACTCTTTGGATCCTTTCTAATATCTTTATATCCTTTTTTGCATCAAGTGACCACATCACAGCGGTATATTCCAACCTTGGACATATCATACTGGTTAGATTTTTTCCATCATATCCTTACTCATGTAGTGGAAAGCCACCCTAATATTGGATAGTATTCTGTATGTTGATCCAAATAGTTGATTTATGTGCCATTCTGGGCTCAGTGTATCTTGTATCACCACTACTTTATTCATCATTTCCATGTCCATGTAGTGAAATGCTGCTCTAATGCTGGACAACCTCCTGTATGTAAGTCAAGCTACCAATGTGTTGAGACATGTTAACATTTATTGAGGTCACAGTTGTGTTGTGGGTTATTGGTTAGTTCATGTCACCCTTTGATCTATTACTGTATACTTTAATGGGAGTTCTGATTGTCAGAATTTGAAACTTCTTTTTATAAGATTGGCTGAGGAACAATCTCTACTGGCTATCTGATCGTTATGAAGTGCTGGTGGGAAAAATAAAAGAAGATGAAGTTCCCTACCGCAGTGTTGTCCTAGATCATCTACGAAATCCTCTAGACATTGCTATAGCTCCGCTGCCTGGGTAATTATCATTCTCTTATGTTGTGATGAAATCTCTTGATTAGCTTGATGGTGCTTAATTTGGGCTTATTTTCAACTGTTATAATAATTTTGATTAGCCTGTCATCAATACTTCCAAACAATTTAGAGTACAGTATTATAATCGGAGGCTCTGCTCTAAAAAGCTGCATCTCTATATGATCTTTCTGAATTTGGAACAGGTATTTGTTTGTGAGTGGTGCAGGCAGCCTTCTTGATAAAACTGCTTACATAAAGCAGTGTGGCTTGGATGGCAGTCAGTGTACAACATTGGTCAGTGAAGGCATTGAAAAGCCAATTTCTCTTGTGATGGACCATTGGCACAGTAAGTAAGCATAATGTTGGTATTGGGTATACAGTAAACCTTTGCTATAACAGATGATATGGGGACAGGGGTCTGTCCTTGTATCCGTACATCTGTTATAACTGAGGATCTGTTGGATCTGGTGGGAATACCAGACAGATTCAGGCAGTACAGTCAGGGAAACTAGATATAAATGGGGGAGAGGGAGGAGACAAGGAACAGGGTAGTGGGAGGGAGATACAGGGACTTGGTGTTCTTTATACAAACAGTAGGAGTGTTATAAATAAAATGGAAACACTTAGGGGTATTGCATGTACAGAAGAATTAGATATTATAGGTATCACTGAGACTTGGTTAGACATAGCAGACAAGCATATCATACCCAAAGTAGAAATAGATGGGTACACTTTTTATCACAAAGATAAGGTAGGCCAGAAGGGAGGAGGAGTAGCACTGTACATCAGGAACACTCTAAATAGTTACGTAAATACCACTGGAAAATCATTCGGTAATGCAGAATCATTATGGGTTGACATTGTCACGGGAGGGAGAAAAATAGTTATTGGGATCATGTACAGGCCTCCGGATTTAGACGAGGTAGCTAGTGCACCGCTGGTACAGGAAATTGGAAGGGCAGCTAGGTATAATAATGTGTGCATTATGGGGGACTTTAACTATAGAGGCACTGACTGGAATAGAATGACAGGAAATGAAAACGCTGAGGAATTTTTAAATGTAATACAGGATGGCTTTTACCAACAACTTGTTAGGGAACCCACAAGGCAGTAGAGTAGGTAGAGTAGAGTAGAGTAGAGTAGAGTAGAGTAGAGTAGAGTAGAGTAGAGTAGAGTAGAGTAGAGTAGAGTAGAGTAGAGTAGAGTAGAGTAGAGTAGAGTACAGATAGGTGATAGATTTGATTAAAGTGATCATAATGAAATCAGATTCAAGATAAATGAAAAGAGGAAAGAAGAACAAAATATAGCTTTAATGCCAGATTTTAGAGAAGCCAATTATCAGGGCCTTAGAACTCACCTACAGAGTGTAAGTAGAGATAGGTGATAGATTTGATTAAAGTGATCATAATGAAATCAGATTCAAGATAAATGAAAAGAGGAAAGAAGAACAAAATATAGCTTTAATGCCAGATTTTAGAGAAGCCAATTATCAGGGCCTTAGAACTCACCTACAGAGTGTAAGTAGAGATAGGTGATAGATTTGATTAAAGTGATCATAATGAAATCAGATTCAAGATAAATGAAAAGAGGAAAGAAGAACAAAATATAGCTTTAATGCCAGATTTTAGAGAAGCCAATTATCAGGGCCTTAGAACTCGCCTACAGAGTGTAAATTGGGAGGAAATAGGAGTAGGCAGAGGGGAGGATCGAGTAAATGAAGTAGAGAGGCAGTACAACAGCATAGTTAGGAAAATTCAGATGGCACAGGAGCAATATATACCAAAGAGGAGGATAAGATCAAGTAGAAATTACCCAAAGTGGATGAACAATAACATAAGGAGGGATATAGGATTAAAAAGAGGGCTTTATAGGAGAATTAAAAGGGGGGAAGCACACTTCAAAGGACAGTATAATGAACTGGCTAGGAAAGTTAGAAAAGACATTAGAACTGCAAAGAGGAATTATGAAGTTAAAATAGCTTGGGATGCCCAGAAGGATGATGCCCAGAAGGATCCAAAGGGTTTTTACCAGCTATACAGGTCTATGTAAAGCTAAGGAAGGAATAGGAACTCTTAAAGGAATGGATAGAGGTTTGATAGAAAAGGGGAGGAAATAAGTAAGGAATTAAATGATTACTTCCTATCTGTATTTGCATGAGAGGAGCCAGATGGAGAGCTAGAGTCAGAACAGATTTTTAGGGGGCAAGAGGCTGACAAATTAAATGACATATGCATAGGTAGGGAAATGGTTAGAAAAGAGATAGGTAAACTTAAGTTAACTTAAGAAGACTAAATCGCCAAGACCAGACGATATTTTTCCGAGAATTCTGAAGGAGTGTAAGGAACAACTATATGAGCCCATTACAAGGATATTCAGGAATTCGCTAGATACAGGAATAGTTCCCATGTTATGGAGGCAGGCAAATGTAGTTCCCATATTAATAAAAGGGGATAAGGCAGAAAGTAGTAACTACCGTCCAATTAGTTTGACATCAGTGGTAGGGAAGATGTTAGAAGCTATAATAGCAAGGGCAATTAGGAAGCACTTAGATAACCATAAACTAATTAAACAGTCAACATGGGTTTAGCAAGGGGAAGTCCTGCCTGACAAACCTATTATCCTTCTACAGGAAAGTATTTGAAACCTTAGATAGTGGTGACAGGTATGATATAATTTGTCTGGATTTTAGCAAAGCCTTCAACAAATACCCCATAGGAGACTGATAAGTAAGGTCAGAGCTCATGGAATAGATGGGAAGGTATTAGAGTGGATCAGGGGATGGCTTACAAGTAGGGAACAGAGGGTACAAATAAATGGAAAGAAATCAGAATGGGGTATGTCAGTAGTGGTGTTCTACAGGGTTCAGTTTTAGGACTGCTGTTATTTGTAATCTACATAAATGACTTAAAAGCAGGAATAAGCAGTGATATCAGTAAATTTGCAGATGACACAAAAATAGGAAGACCAATTAGGAATATAGATGATACTAGGAGGCTACAAGAGGACTTAAATAGATTACAGGATTGGTCAGAAAAATGGAAAATGCAGTTTAACGTTAACAAGTGTACCATTATGAGCATTCATAAGGAAAATTGGCCTGTAGAATATACATTAAGTATTAACACCTTAGGAAAGACATGTAGTGCGAGGGACTTGGGAGTACAAGTTAGTAGTGACCTATGTCCAAGGCAACAGTGCATTCTAGCGAGAAATAGAGCCAACAAAATATCGGATTTTACAGGCAGGTGTGTGACAGATAGGACTCCTGAGGTCATTCTGAGGTTGTATTTAGCACTAGTTAGACCCCATCTAGGTTATGCTGTTCAATTTTGGTTTCCATATTATAGGAAGGATATAGAGTCCCTGGAGGTAGTTCAGAGAAGATGACCAAAATAATTCAGGGGATGAGAAATTTACCCTATAAAGATAGGTTAAATCGTCTTAATCTCCACTCCCTAGAGAGGAGAGCAAGAGGCGATATGATTGAAGTTTACAAATGGGTAAAAGTGATAAATAAAGGAAGCATTGAGCAGGTGATAGAAATTAGTAGCCAGGGCAGGACACGCAGCAATGGGTACAAGATAGATAAGCCTAGATTCAGGACAGACATAGGTAGACATTGGTTCACTAACAGAGTGGTGAATGACTGGAATAGACTGGACAAACATGTAGTGAGTGCAGAGTCAATAGGTAGCTTTAAAAAACGGTTAGATGAGAGAATGGATAGAGATGATAGGTAGGTTGGATAAATATTATGATTCAAGGGGCTGCCTCATATAGGTCATATTGGCCTTCTGCAGTCTCCACCTTGTGTTCTTATATTATCTAAGTTTGTGTGGTATCTTTTAACAAATTTTTACACCAAAATATGATTTATCGACAGTGAGTATAAATAGCAGTTATAAGTATATACCCACTGCTGCCTTGCTACTCATGATATTCAAATTATTAAAGTAAATAAATGAAATAATCTGTAGCTTTATATGAGCAATTGTTAGTATTATATACACCATATTGTAATTAACAGTATAGAGTACATAAGAAATTAATATAATACATTTGTCGACATGAATTTTCTTTCTGTAGACAATGTGCAGTAAATATTCACCCTACAGGTGCAAGATGTTTTGTTGGCATTTGAGTGCTATAGGTGTTGACAGCTGTGTGCATCTTTATCTCCCCTGCTCTCCTTATCACAGGCAACTTGCTTTCAAATATTTTATATAGGTATACTTCCTCAATAGTATAATCTATATTTACTTGTATTCAAATAAGAACTACATGTAGTGTCATGTATATACCTAGTTGTATTATACAGGATTCGAGTGTGGTTCTTAGTGTCCTGTCTCCATATCTTCATATATTCAACATTTCCTTGAATTTATGTTTGTTGGTTGCATAAGAACGTCTTTTTAATTCATTCCAAATATCCACAGGTTTGTTGAAAATTGTACTTTAAAGGACATTAAAAATTTCTTTTCCACACGGAACTGTGGATATTTGGAATGGATTAAAGGAGGAGGTTGTTACAGCAACCAACATCAATCAATTCAAGGAAATGTTGGATATAGGGTATTCAGGTCTGTTAATTATTCATGTGTGAACTCTGTTTAGGACAACATTGCAAGGGAAGATTGTTTTTATACCTTGTGTAGGAGGTAAAATTTGAAGTTTAAGCTTGTGGAAAGTCTCTTTATTTTTTGCAATGGATGGTGTTAATTTCTGCTTTCTTCTTTTCAGACTACCTCTACTGGTGTGACTATACACTTATGACAGTGGAAAGGATAAAAATGGATGGCTCAAAACGGACTGCAATAGTAGATTCAAATCCACGTTATGTGCCCCGAAAATCGGTGAAATCTCTTGTGGTAACCGATGACAGGCTTTACTTTATATTAGAAGGAAAATCTCTTGTTTACACAGTTTCCCATGATACCACGGATCCAGATCTGCATATGATAAAGTTGGGTGAGTGCCCAATTAATCTTGAATTAATACTTGGAATGGTATGTACATCTGTCAGAGGCCAACTGGTTAAGGACAGCATAATTTCCAATTAGAAAGAAAATGCTCACTTAATGTCAATTCCCAGAGCAATACCAATTAGTGATCTAGCAGCTGATAAGTGGCTTAAGACCACCACCTTGACTTTTATTCATAAAAAGGAGGAAGCACATAAGGAGGCGAGAAGTTCCATAGCAAAGAAATTAAAGCTCCAATTATAATAGTGATTTTTTAATTTTTCATTTAGGTAACAATACTCCATGTTCTCCAGTAATGGAAATGTTTGTTATGAGTGTACATGTATGTTGAGCTTGTTTAAGTGATGTATGTATTTTATCTTCCCAGATATTGATTCTGAAGAGGGTGAGGTGGTGAGACTGGATAGATTGAAGTGGAATCCTCCCAGCCATGAAGGGAGCAAAAAACCCTGTTTAAATAATGGTGGTTGTTCTGACATATGTGTTGGGAATGCCAGTCAAGCTGAGGTAGTGTGTCTATGTATTTCTTTAAAGATTACCTTCACATGCATGTGTAGAGACCTATATGCTTGTGCATATGCAGGTACCTTTTGATTTATGTGAGGGATGCATTCCTAAAGAGGGGATGGAAAACCAAAGCAACATAAAATAAATATATATATATATATATATATATATATATATATATATATATATATATATATATATATATATATATATATATATATATATATGTAAGTTTGATTTATGTTGCTTTGGTTTTCCATCCCCTCTTTAGGAATGCATCCCTCACATAAATCAAAAGGTACCTGCATATGCACAAGCATATAGGTCTCTACACATGCATGTGAAGGTAATCTGTTTAAAGAAATACATAGACACACTACCTCAGCTTGACTGGCATTCCCAACACATATGTCAGAACAACCACCATTATTTAAACAGGGTTTTTTGCTCCCTTCATGGCTGGGAGGATTCCACTTCAATCTATCCAGTCTCACCACCTCACCCTCTTCAGAATCAATATCTGGGAAGATAAAATACATACATCACTTAAACAAGCTCAACATACATGTACACTCATAACAAACATTTCCATTACTGGAGAACATGGAGTATTGTTACCTAAATGAAAAATTAAAAAATCACTATTATAATTGGAGCTTTAATTTCTTTGCTATGGAACTTCTCGCCTCCTTATGTGCTTCCTCCTTTTTATGAATAAAAGTCAAGGTGGTGGTCTTAAGCCACTTATCAGCTGCTAGATCACTAATTGGTATTGCTCTGGGAATTGACATTAAGTGAGCATTTTCTTTCTAATTGGAAATTATGCTGTCCTTAACCAGTTGGCCTCTGACAGATGTACATACCATTCCAAGTATTAATTCAAGATTAATTGGGCACTCACCCAACTTTATCATATGCAGATCTGGATCCGTGGTATCATGGGAAACTGTGTAAACAAGAGATTTTCCTTCTAATATAAAGTAAAGCCTGTCATCGGTTACCACAAGAGATTTCACCGATTTTCGGGGCACATAACGAGGATTTGAATCTACTATTGCAGTCCGTTTTGAGCCATCCATTTTTATCCTTTCCACTGTCATAAGTGTATAGTCACACCAGTAGAGGTAGTCTGAAAAGAAGAAAGCAGAAATTAACACCATCCATTGCAAAAAATAAAGAGACTTTCCACAAGCTTAAACTTCAAATTTTACCTCCTACACAAGGTATAAAAACAATCTTCCCTTGCAATGTTGTCCTAAACAAAGAGTTCACACATGAATAATTAACAGACCTGAATACCCTATATCCAACATTTCCTTGAATTGATTGATGTTGGTTGCTGTAACAACCTCCTCCTTTAATCCATTCCAAATATCCACAGTTCTGTGTGGAAAAGAAATTTTTAATGTCCTTTAAAGTACAATTTTCAACAAAACTGTGGATATTTGGAATGAATTAAAAAGAGTTTGTTATGCAACCAACAAACATAAATTCAAGGAAATGTTGAATATATGAAGATATGGAGACAGGACACTATGAACCACACTCGAATCCTGTATAATACAACTAGGTATATACATGACACTACATGTAGTTCTTATTTGAATACAAGTAAATATAGATTATACTATTGAGGAAGTATACCTATATAAAATATTTGAAAGCAAGTTGCCTGTGATAAGGAGAGCAGGGGAGATAAAGATGCACACAGCTGTCAACACCTATAGCACTCAAATGCCAACAAAACATCTTGCACCTGTAGGGTGAATATTTACTGCACATTGTCTACAGAAAGAAAATTCATGTCGACAAATGTATTATATTAATTTCTTATGTACTCTATACTGTTAATTACAATATGGTGTATATAATACTAACAATTGCTCATATAAAGCTACAGATTATTTAATTTATTTACTTTAATAATTTGAATATCATGAGTAGCAAGGCAGCAGTGGGTATATACTTATAACTGCTATTTATACTCACTGTTGATACATTATATTTTGGTGTAAAAATTTGTTAAAAGATACCACACAAACTTAGATAATATAAGAACACAAGGTGGAGACTGCAGAAGGCCAGTATGACCTATATGAGGCAGCCCCTTTAATCATAATATTTATCCAACCTACCAATCATCTCTATCCATTCTCTCATCTAACCGTTTTTTTAAAGCTACCTATTGACTCTGCACTCACTACATGTTTGTCCAGTCTATTCCAGTCATTCACTATTCTGTTAGTGAACCAATGTCTACCTATGTCTGTCCTGAATCTAGGCTTATCTAACTTGTACCCAATGCTGCGTGTCCTGCCCTGGCTACTAATTTCTATCACCTGATCAATGCTTCCTTTATTTATCACTTTTACCCATTTGTAAACTTCAATCATATTGCCTCTTGCTCTCCTCTCTAGGGAGTGGAGATTAAGACGATTTAACCTATCTTTATAGGGTAAATTTCTCATCCCCTGAATTATTTTGGTCATCTTCTCTGAACTACCTCCAGGGACTCTATATCCTTCCTATAATATGGAAACCAAAATTGAACTGCATAACCTAGATGGGGTCTAACTAGTGCTAAATACAACCTCAGAATGACCTCTTAGAGTCCTATCTGTCACACACCTGCCTGTAAAATCCGATATTTTGTTGGCTCTATTTCTCGCTAGAATGCACTGTTGCCTTGGACATAGGTCACTACTAACTTGTACTCCCAAGTCCCTCGCACTACATGTCTTTCCTAAGGTGTTAATACTTAATGTATATTCTACAGGCCAATTTTCCTTATGAATGCTCATAATGGTACACTTGTTAACGTTAAACTGCATTTTCCATTTTTCTGACCAATCCTGTAATCTATTGAAGTCCTCTTGTAGCCTCCTAGTATCATCTATATTCCTAATTGGTCTTCCTATTTTTGTGTCATCTGCAAATTTACTGATATCGCTGCTTATTCCTGCTTTTAAGTCATTTATGTAGATTACAAATAACAGCAGTCCTAAAACTGAACCCTGTAGAACACCACTACTGACATACCCCATTCTGATTTCTTTCCATTTATTTGTACCCTCTGTTCCCTACTTGTAAGCCATCCCCTGATCCACTCTAATACCTTCCCATCTATTCCATGAGCTCTGACCTTACTTATCAGTCTCCTATGGGGTATTTGTTGAAGGCTTTGCTAAAATCCAGACAAATTATATCATACCTGTCACCACTATCTAAGGTTTCAAATACTTTCCTGTAGAAGGATAATAGGTTTGTCAGGCAGGACTTCCCCTTGCTAAACCCATGTTGACTGTTTAATTAGTTTATGGTTATCTAAGTGCTTCCTAATTGCCCTTGCTATGATAGCTTCTAACATCTTCCCTACCACTGATGTCAAACTAATTGGACGGTAGTTACTACTTTCTGCCTTATCCCCTTTTACTAATATGGGAACTACATTTGCCTGCCTCCATAACATGGGAACTATTCCTGTATCTAGCGAATTCCTGAATATCCTTGTAATGGGCTCATATAGTTGTTCCTTACACTCCTTCAGAATTCTCGGAAAAATATCGTCTGGTCTTGGCGATTTAGTCTTCTTAAGTTAACTTAAGTTTACCTATCTCTTTTCTAACCATTTCCCTACCTATGCATATGTCATTTAATTTGTCAGCCTCTTGCCCCCTAAAAATCTGTTCTGACTCTAGCTCTCCATCTGGCTCCTCTCGTGCAAATACAGATAGGAAGTAATCATTTAATTCCTTACTTATTTCCTCCCCTTTTCTATCAAACCTCTATCCATTCCTTTAAGAGGTCCTATTCCTTCCTTAGCTTTACATAGACCTGTATAGCTGGTAAAAACACTTTGGATCCTTCTGGGCATCATCCTTCTGGGCATCCCAAGCTATTTTAACTTCATAATTCCTCTTTGCAGTTCTAATGTCTTTTCTAACTTTCCTAGCCAGTTCATTATACTGTCCTTTGAAGTGTGCTTCCCCCCTTTTAATTCTCCTATAAAGCCCTCTTTTTAATCCTATATCCCTCCTTATGTTATTGTTCATCCACTTTGGGTAATTTCTACTTGATCT